>SJOL01001962.1:1018123-1096436 GCA_004794785.1 Opisthorchis felineus | reverse complement strand
AAATTAATCGACACTATAAATGCCAGGTTGATTTTCTGTCATGCACTCTCCGTGGTAAAAACAAATGTCTAGTAAGAACCTCTCGGTGCTTTAATCTGGTGTCCCCTAATTTTTGTCGGAAAAGGCTGCAGGTAAATGACTGCGACTTTATGTCCCCAAAGAGAATGTGATTTTATTGAATACTAAATTTGAACGAACCCGAGGTTTCAAAGGGAGACAATTCATGGTTTTTCTATTGACGAGATTTGGGATTCAGCTGAGTTTCTCATTACCAATAGCTGAATCTGCGTGTGAGTGTATTTCGCGGGCAACGTACAATTTGGTGTTCAAGTAGAAAATTGGGTTGAGGGGGGCATCGAGGATTTCCTTACTTGATGAGTCACAAGAGGAGCAAAACCGGCCGTGGGCTATCGAAGAATTTTCAGCAACCTTATGATTATTACTTTCCACGAGCAATGTATATTGCGATACTCCGAATATCGTACCAGTTGAAATATGAGACGGCCTTTGCGCAGCACATTCGCTTGAAGACTGTCATAAGCGCTGGGATCCACTTTATTCTCTCTGCCAACATCAACGTAATTTACAAATGAACATAATTCACCGATATCTTGATGTTTGTCAACCGATAACACACTGGTACGTAGGGATTTCTGGCACTGATCCTGGGTTTTTCTGCCTTGCCAGAGGACTTGCCCGTAAAGTCTCATAAGAGGATGATACCGGTGAAGCGCGGATGCAAGTGGTTTCCATTTCCGGTCAAAGACTGCGTTGTGTCTATCAGTGTCTGTTAACCTCATTGGGGGCTCTGATGTGGGTCACCTCGTAGAAAGTCACCTCTGAGATATGAGTTCCATTCACGCAACCCACGAGGAGACCTGATGTGTCCGCGTGAAAATTGCATTCTTTTGTCTGAACTCAAGAAAAATTTTACACTTTCACGATCAGCAGTTTTTTTTTACGATGAACTAGAACTGCAGTTCGTGGCCGGTATGTGAGCATCATCCTGTTAGCTGATGGCATCGGAACGTATAAACCTAATGGAAGACTTAATGTGTAGCTCCTCTTCCTGATATGCAGGAGTTCTCAGTAGCCTTTCGATCCTGAGAACGGAGAGACTCCTACATCGAGAGGGTACTGTGCCAGATTGCCATTGAACTTCCGGTCACTGGGAACATTGACGCAAAACAACACTGTAATCCAGAGTATGGTTCTCAGGGGATGATTTTACCCCCAAAAAAAGCAGGGAATCTGGGCATCCATCAAAAACAAGAAAAACACTTTTGAAGATGACACTAAAATTCTAAAAGACTTGAGTTATAAGGGGAATCGAACGTGCTGTGGGCTTTTTAACTACTCACATTCAGCCTGGGAAAACTTCCGTAGCCAAGCTTGCTCTCCTATTGCGGAGGAGGAATCCAGCCTGAGTTCTTTATTTGCGTGTTCCCACACTGTATTTGCACGGTATCGTTAATGTTATAGTGAGTGTCGTAAAATATAAACTTACTTCTTACTGGTTTTGGTAAACAAAGCATCACAAAATATGTGGTAAATCCTGGCGCCCAGAAAGCCTTAAAGAATAAGGAAAGAGAGAGTAACGATAGGGAACCCGTGCAAAAGACCGCTTCATCGAAAAATCACCGGGAACTAACTGTTAACATCTCCATCTAAATTCCATGTCGGCATAGGACGCCATCAATGGATAGTGATTCTTAATTTACACAAGCCTGGTACACAACGACAGAAAAAGTTAAGCTGAGCACTGGGGCAAAAAATAACAACCTGCCTGTCATTTGAATCGGTCACCTGGCATATGCTGCAGGGTTTCTAAGGCGTGCCATGACAACCATGTTAGCCACTCTCAGGAAGACACTGAGACCTAATATAACTTTGTTTTTGAAAACGACCACCTTAATTTCGCGTTACATTCTCGTCATCATGTGGTTATAGTGAAAACAAAGCTTTATTTGGTAGGCTTCCTTAGTGTGTCCTAGTCATGCAACTGTGAGGCACCTAATTTCTCCCCTGGTGACTGTAACTTAGTACCAAAGTTTTGCTTACACACTATTTAACTGTGAGAAGTTTGCAACCTACAAACTTCCATGATGCTAAGAAAGCACCGGTGGTGACACCTCTGAAGCGAGAATAGAAGTAAGTAGTCGTAGGTCTACACAGAAGACGACTATGTTCGGGGCATTTGAGGCTGATGCTGCAAAATTTCTGCTGCCCGACCTCAACCGAAGCTGAAAGCTTGTTCCTGAACAGCAACTGCTTTTAGATGGTCTCTCGAATGAACACGCAGGCTAAGGACCACGTTCACATTGAACTAAGAACTGCTTGAACTAAGTTGAGTTGGGCACTGAATGGTGATTCCGCGGGTCACAAGAGCAAGTCACGCAAGGAACAACATAAATTTAGCGGACGTTATCTATTGGTAACGTTGCGGAATGTATGCGGCTTGGGTGTGCTGCTTGGTTGTTGGCCTGTTCACCGAGCTTGACAGTTGGATTGCACACGTTTCATCACCAATTGAGGTGACATCGTAAACCGACCCCACACTGACGATATCACCTCGATTGGTATTGAAACGTTTGCAATCCAACTGCCAAGCTGGGCGAACAGACCAACAACCACGACGTCATCTAGGACACCATGTGACTACGATAGTTTAACTCAAAATGGCCCTTAGAATTAAGTTTGAAATTCGTGATATTCTGCATAGGATTCACTGTCGTGTTAGAAAACAGCTTTCCGTCTAAAATTTTTTGCAGTAAATTGCAGTTTTCATAAAGGAAACTACTCACAAGTTTGCTGAAAATTCTTCGACAGCCTACGACCGGTTTCGCCCTTCTTGGGGCTCATCAGGTAGGCGCAGTCCCCGAGTTTCCGTCAACCTTATATCCTACTTGAAACCAAATTGCACGAACTTAGCGAAATACACTCATTTACAAAGAAATTTGGTTTTGCGAGAGACTCACCTGGAACCCAGCTGAATCTCTCGTTTATGATGTTTCCAGGCAACTGAATGTGCTGCACCAGGCCGCCCCATGTTTCAGTTGGTACGAATTTCGAAACGTCATCTAGGGCACCGTATGACTACGATAGTTTAATTTGAAATGATCCTTAGAATTAAGTTTGAAAGTCGTGATATTCTGCATTGGATTTAGTATCGTGTTAGAAGACAGCTTTCCGTTTGGAATTTTTCTGAAAAATTTGCAGTTTATTATGAAATTTTCCACCCGGTAGACTGATTTCAGATACCCCGCGCTCTCTTAAATGGCGTTTGCCCTCTCCTACTCACGGAAATATCAAACTGCCTTTTAAATCCGGCAACCGCTCTTCTGAGGGACCTCTGTACTTAACAAACTCCTTTAGATAACAACGAATGTTCTAATTACTTCCTATTCCTACACACTTCTTTCGTCCTTGTGTCACCTACACGAATCTGCCTGACCAATATCAACCATATATTTCGAAATAGTGTAGATAGCGGCAGTTGATCTTAATAATGCAGTAATCCAAATTTTACGTACCTGTGTAGGGGACAGCGGATTTTCGGGTCCCAGATTTCGAAGCCATTGTGCATACCAATATATTCAGCAGAATGTATTATCTTTGTTAACACTACGCTCGGACAACCGAAATTTTATCAGCCGTTTCAGAAAGTTTAAAACAAAACCTCCAGATAAGAGGATTATTAGTATCGGTTGGCATGTTGTACTAAGAAGAAATATAAGAGTATAGGCACCTTAAGACAGAGAAAACTGAAATTCGCAAGATATGAGTGTTTAAATTGGACTGTTGTCTCCTCTGAAGTGATGGTGTTATGGATCGATAACGTCTAGGTTGACCAATGTATCCTAATGTGCTGCTGCGCGGTCGATCCGTTGCTTAAGTTGAACTGCTTCCATGCAGGAACTTAGCAAACGAGTCAAGCAGTAGTAGGCCGATTTTCAGCCAAAGATAGGTTTTTCGGCAGACTTGTGACTAGTAGTGCAGAGATCTCTCAGGTGGTCCAAAACGCGCGCACGATATATGTGAGAACCGAAGCCCAGTATCTGCAAAATTGACTGGAAAATGCGAACAAAAATTGTGAAACGGAGAAGTGAGTTGTTCTATTTGTCCCTGGCTGAACAGCACTACAAAACGCACCAAGCGTCTAAGAGTGTAAGATTACACGCCTGGTCTAGGACGTTTGGCGGAAAATTAACTAAGGAGAGAGTCCGTTGGATTTAGTCATAAATTAAGACCGAGAAGTGGGCCTGAGGACGGTAGCAGATCTGAAACTATTTGTCCGCCATCGCGTGCACTTCCAGATGGCGCTATATTCTAAGCCGGGTGGAAATTTAGTAAAAGTTGTGATCAAAAGCGATCGGTTACTTGTGAGTTGCACTGCCTACTTTCCAGCTGTTATGTAAGTATACAACGAATTCTTCAACAACATAGGCATCGTTAATAAATTCGTTTTTAGCCGGAAGGTACTAAAATAATCAAGTTACCCCCAATCGCCCATACGTGAGATCGAACCACATATCAAATATCTTTCTGTCTCTTTTGAATAGTTAACCGTTTTTACAATAGCTCATGGATATAGACAATTTGACCTGAAAAATGTCGCATCATTCACTCGTTTTCCATTAAATTTGATGCCAAGACGGTATCCTTCTTAAAATTTATCCGATAACACTCTTTGAACCTCCAGCCGGGTCGTCTACCTGGTGGTTAAACTCTAATCGCAGCTGGTGAAGTGTCCGCAAGTCAAACATTATAATTGTTCAACAAACTAAACTTCATTCTCGATCTGGGATTATTTAGACTAAGTGAGTTTCAAAGAACGTTCTGTTTTCTTTATTCAGAGAGACGTACACGTGAAACAATGTCAATTAAGATGTTTTGTGAAGCAAATCTAGTCTACTTTTGACGCCAAATTCTGTTTGACATTAAAAAGACTCGTTGCTTCCAACTACATAGTTTTCCCAAAAAGTTTATAAGGTTCCTGAAAGACCGAACATGTAGCGGGATGCCAGAATTATCTTGAAATTATGAAGGCTTTTTGACTCAACCATTCTCGTGTTACAATCAATCAAGTAACTCAACACTCAGGCTCTCAGACGCGATAGACCTGAGGGGATAGACGCCTTTGTTAGGCACTGTACTGAGTCAGTCTGCACTCAAAACTCTAGTGAAATAACAGTTAACGCTAAACGGCCTGTTCTTGTTTTGTTTTTCTCTTTCAGTTAACTTGCCACATTTCAATCGTAACCTATTTGTAGTGTGGGTATCACAGTAAGATATATATAATGATACTTGTTACAACTGACGGGGAATACTACCTGGCTTGAAACGGCAAACAGCTGAGTTGAGCAACTTTCACATCTTGTATAACTGCAGCAACTATTCAGGCCGTTCCGGCAATGTAATCCACAATTAAAATATGATCATTTAGGAGATCGACTGGGGGGGGGGGTAATTTGGTTGGCAGGATTTGATTCCTATAGACTGTCTAAAATGGGCTGCAGGCCCCGGACATTATAAACAGTAAACTTAGTTTTTCAAAAAAGAAGACGTAGAAGATGTTTTGTAAAGTTTACAAGGTAAATTATGGCCATCCGTATCACCTTAGTGCACTGCCAGTTTCTCGGTTTTCTGGAATCTATGTGATCCATAACCCGTTATTCAGGAAGCGAAAAAAAGCATATGCTGTTGGGAAGTAAAATAATACATATAAGCAAAGTTTCTCTATTCTCCTAGTTAAATTGAGAATGTTGCTCTCGGCAGGTGAATTCAGAACATTGCAGTTAGAAAAGGTGCAACCAAATGCATAACAGGATTTAATTGACTTGAAACCTGGGATAAATTCAGGAATTTTGACGCACTCTAAAGCCGATTGAAGTTAGGCGGCCATTTTTATTTCGTTACAGTCACAAATAACCCTTTACAATTTCAACTCCTTCGACGTACTGACCCCTTTGACTCTCTCACAAACGGATGTCTGTTGATCTCTGAACTAATCCAGTTACGGTGATCTGCCGAGCAGACAAATTCATCAAGGAGAACCCACTCACCTCGGTAGTCCACAATGTTCTGCACTCTCCTGGAAAGGCTCCTCCCATAGGAATTCAAGCACATCATTTTCCGAGGTTACTTATCCTGCGTATTACTGAGCTACAAAAAACACTCAAAATATCCTAACTGTTGACTTATTCTGCTTTTCATGGTAAACTAAGATTAGTCCTTCAGTGGTAGATTAAACTTATGGTGACATCATTCCGATCCAAAAAGAGGTAACCAGGTGGTTAAGGCGGAAACTTTTCGGTCGGCAATTCTGTGGTTGAAGCCAAAACTTAGCACTTCGATTGCTCCTGCCTAGGCTTGAGCAACCTGATTGTACCTCAGCCCTTGTGTTTCCTTCTGGGGGCGTGGAAGCTATGCACCATAAGGGTGCTACAGCTGAATTATTATTATTACTTCTATATTACAGTGGTCATGGTTTTCAAAAGACGCGTATAGTTAAGATTCATCACCAAAATGCGGAATAAAGTGAAAATAATCAGTTGGTGTGCAATAGAACGGTTGTGAACGCTGTTCATAACAATGACTGGCCAATGGTTTATTATGAAAAAATGCATATCAAAAACCCAAGCAAGAATCACTCAACCTTATATAGCCAGATAAAACCACACTTGGGGGAATGGAAATCTAGTCTCCAAGCAGACGACCGCAAGGCATCAGATACCGGACAAGCTGTGTGGAAATTGGTATACTGAATAAGCCTCACTGTGTGCGGTAGCCGTCAAATGGATCATAGAGAGGCATGTAATAGGCAGGAAAGATTCAGATAACATCTAGCCCAATAAAAACCATAGTCTGAGCATCTCAGTTATATGAAATTAGCGAACAAGTATATTGCGAAATCTCCGTAAGCACGCAAAACAAATGCTTTTGGGTGTAGTTCTGTGGCACGTTCCAACTAATAGTTTATGTTCCTTTTCTCTAAATAAGGGATTGATGCACATATTGATGACAGTTTTATAGGATTACAATCAACTACTGCCACACAGGAGCAACTTCGCTGTTTTAATTTGGTCTGCGCGGCATTCCAGTTTATTGTGGAGGGTAGAATCGCCAACGTGCTATAGCTTCTTGATGTCTCAGTAACTCGCAGACGGGTTTGTCGAAGTTTGTTGGTAGGTGTATAGGTGAATATGGGTATGCGAAAACCTAGACGGAGCAACTAAAGTTTGTAAGCATGAAAAGATTGATAATAAGTTGAAGTATATTTCCAGAATTCCAGAAGGAAACTAATGCCCAGATGAACTCGAACTGGCTTGTAACGTGTGTCAGTACAAGAAGAAAGAAAGTAATTCTGTCAGTCGGGAAACTGCTCATCTAAGTCAAACTGCCTTTCAGACGCAATTAAACCTCCTATACCTAAAATGAACTTTGCTCTAAAAAGCATATTTTGTGCCTCGCAGCTTAGATTTTACTTCACTGTTGACTGCTTGATCAATAACAACATGGGAGATAAGGTGGTAATGCGCGGCACTTCTTCAGTCACGTGTTCTTTCGTTTGCGAATGTGGTGCACTCTAATCGGACTATGAGGTGCAGCGCCTGTCTGAGAGAATGGCTGAGTATCTGTTGTCATCTTGTCAATTCGGTGAAATCTATCGCTTGGCAAACATAATCCTGGCTCTTTTAAAGGATGCGAACTACTGTGTCCAGTTGGCCAAATACTTTGACATGGTATATCGTGTGCCAACCGATCGTCTTCTGGGCATCCGTCAAAACGCAACCGAAACAGCCGAAGCCAGCGTTATTAGATAGCGTGTGCTCAGAAGGTTACATGTAAACTTTGATGATGTTTTGGCCAAAGAATCATTTCAACTGACTGGTATAAAAGAGCCCTCATTTTGGCTTATTTGGGCGGCATTTTTCACTACGATACACCGGTATCATTCACATTTACAACGCTACCCACCAAGTGGGATTTTGCCGAACTCAGCTGTTAGTAAGAAAACTTTCAAAATCTCTTTGATTTCTAACTGGTGAAAATTTAAAATGCAAGTTGCTACAGAGTAATTTTTACGATTTTTTTCCAAGGTATAACATTGTGCAAGAGGTTCATTGGTTAAGCAATCATAAAAATTCCACGAAAACTCTTCCGCGCTCAGGGTAGTTGGATGATAACCGGAACTGTAATTGAAAGATGTCATGAAAGCTGTGTGCACTTTCGGTGCGTCCGCAAGAAAATATGCCCCTGAAATTATGCACGCAAGGACCAGAGGTCATCTTGCAAACCGCACCATTTCGCTTAGTGCTCCTGGATAAGGACAGCATGAGCCAAACACATGCATACAAACTATAGAATGAACAGACAATATTGTTCAATACACCGAGTCTCACATTCAGGCAGTTTGTATGACTGATTAGACATCCAAACTGTAGGTGAACAAGACTGGAGAAAAACGCCATCCATACATTCTTTCATCTGATACCCGTCAAACAAGTATTTCTGTGAGGGCGTGTTTACACGGGAATTTGCATTCATGGGATAGGTTGCGTTATGCTAATAAGCATGTTCTCCCCTTTATCAGCCACATAGAATTGAATGAGTATGCGAACGAATGTTTCACATTGTGAATTTGTGTATTCCACAAAACAAGACGTGATTCTGACCATGCGAACCTCTCGAGTACGGTCAAAGAGCCGGCCTTAGTCATGAATAGCAAATGCGCCTGTGAATAGTGAGTAATGACCGCGTGGTGGATGGTGATGTGTGAGTCTGTAAGTACATTGGGGATGTGTGCATATGGACCAAAGCAAGTTTTCCCCATACAATACAGTTTGTTATCGTATAGCTTGGTAACGTACATGTAGTACTTGGTTGCTGTGCCGAGTGAGGGCTCCGTCTAAACTTGTAGACAAATCCAATCTTTTGTCAGCGCATACATATTTTTGCCTCAGTTACAGTGAAAGCCATAGCAGATATCCACATTGGTAAGGTGCAGATAGGTAAAACTTTTGGAACACATTAGAATAGAAGCCTATGTACTTAAAGCTTATACGAAATCCAATAAGTTCCTCCTGGAAAAATTGTCAAAAACCATAGGAATGACTTGTCTTTAAGGTTTGTCGTATAGACTGCTTCACCAACTACTTACGGATGTACTTATGGGTGTATTTCTTACTCAGGAGTTATTCCAGCCCTTGTTGAGTTTGGAATTTCTGTGGCTTGGCAAAGTAGGTAATCGAAATAATAATAATGGGAGTTTAGTTGAACTGGCTCTTTGAGAAAAATTAAAAATGATTCACTATAAGTCATTACAGACGCTTCCAGCGCTAAATGGGATTGTCGGAAATAATATGAGGAAAACATTCCAATAGAATCGTGACTAACTGATAAAATACCCAGGAATACTCATATGGCACGCAACCACTTATAAGGTTTTGTCCTTATGGAGGGAGGCCCTTTACTGAAACTTGTGGTACCAATTGCAGCAAGGATTGGGTCTAATGAAACAGGCCATATATCAGGCTCGCAAAGTTGCGTGAGCTAAGCTGAGCCATAAACTGGCTTGTTGGCTTTCTTTGAATAAATAAAACGCTGCACGTCTCGTTTTATCTAGCTAACCAGATGAGATCAGGGTCGCATTGGAAACGCTCGGCCATTCGTAGTCTGGCCGAGCTGCATTTGATAAGTGTTTTCTCCCCAACTACTGAAAGCATTACTTTGCTTATAGGATTCATATGACCAGCAAAATTTGGTCACAAACAGTGTCCCTGTCAAACTGTCTTCTAGATAAGATGGTGAGGAACTGAGGCTTGCCGAAAGCATTGTTTATTTGTCTTCCTTATGGAGGGGAAGCATGGTACCACGGAACTGTGGCACCAAACAATATTTCTCGCTTATGCTCATTCTCAAGCCTCATGGTAAGGGAAGATTCACAGCTAAACATTGTGCGATATTGAGACGACGTCGCATCATACAGAAAAATGTAACTTTATTTTAGGGTTTACAGGTTATTTTCGAAGCGGTAGGAGGTTCAACATAATCTGGTGGTTAAATGTCACGGAATGGTTGAAGTACAGACCTCAAATGAATAGAGCTGTCTTCTCGCCCATCTCCCAAAAGCTGGATCCCCGACATTCAGAGCGCTTTAATCCTGTTTCTAAGTTGGGCCACAAACTTCGTTTTAAACATCAGGAAGATCATTGTTCTTTTTTCATTTTTAAGGCCCAGAAATGAAATCCACATCACCCAAAAATACCTCGCGATAAAATTTTCGAAACACCCATCTCTGCTCCTACCCCAGTGAATAACAGTATTGCTTGGTAGGTGGCTGGTAAGGACAGAGAAGACGTTAACTGGATATCGTTCGAAAGCAAAATGACTTTTACATAGAATGGGAAAGTACCAAGGTGGAAGACGGGTATAGTGTCATATCTCGTTATAAATTGAAGAAACATCCGGACACCAACTCGGTTGATGTTTCTCGACTCATTTTTGAAGACACCTATCAACTATCTTCTGGAGTCATAGATTTTATAGTTGACGTACAACTGGCGTGCCAGAGTGCCCCAGAGGTTCTCAGTACAGTTGAGATTCAAAAGGTAGGTTAGTTTTTTTAATACTTTGATGCACTGAACGAATAATTCGGTGTTTGTAGATGAAAATTGTGTGCTAATGCGTCGAATAGTTAAACTAAGTCTTCCTTCTGCCTTCCCCCGGCAATTATTCAAAAGATGAATCGACCCAATGTCTCAAAGCAACTATTCGAGTCTTAAATATAATCTGGTATTGCTATTCCCTTACTATTCGGGCTAAGAATTTAACCCCCTGGCTGCAACTCATTTTGTCTGCATGAACCTCACATCATAAATAATTTAATGCACCTTCTCCAATCAAATTAATCTTCTATTCATTATTGTGGTGGAGACCACTCTACTGAAGATTTACTCAAAGTTACAAGTTCACATGAGTTCACCTTCTCATTTTTGAATACATCAGAAATAGTCCAAAGCTAAAAGCCGTCTTTAGCTTTCTGGGAGATGCACTCCCAACAAATGCTGTTGGCAAGTGAATTCGAAGCAAGACAATCGTTAGCCACTTATGTTCACTTTGAGTGGGTTTCAGAAGGTTCTGTCTTTTCCTAAAAAGCGGTTTTATATGTGGCATACACCTATCTTCTTGCGGAGTACCTGGCTTCTTCAAGTCGTCATTTGATGTTGCGTACGCTACGAAGCAGTGCACGATATGAAGAGATCTTTTCTCTGTTTGGATCAGACAGCAGAGGTCCTCATCTGGTGTTACTGGTAATGACGCAGAATAAGACTGTCGTGAGGCGCTGCTTGGTTGTTGGTATTTTGTTCGAGCATGACAAGTGTACATCGGAGGTTCTGCCACCTGGCAAGGAGACACCGTAGGGCGCGCTCTGCGTCTAATTTTCTGGCACTCTTCAGCCGAACTTGATGAGTCAAGTCCATAATGGTGCACTTATCTGGGGAACTGTCATTTCAAATGATCTCCTTCTACGACTGTTCAACCGTGGAAGTTGCACGTTTTGTCCGATACCTATGGTATTTTCGTGAGTTGGCTTGGAAGGCGAAGTTCTTACACTACGTTCAAAGAGGACAAAGAAAGGACTTCGACCAATAGGCCCATTGCACTGCTGGAGTCAGTAGGAATGCGGAAACCTAAGCCCCTAGAAATCGATCAATGAACGGCGCACGAGTGCTAAAAATGAGCATAGCAATAAAAATTCCAAAAATGTTTTGACACCGTCTGGGAGAACACCACTTGCCACATAGACTCATTGAAGGGATCGTCATGGACACTCGATGACCACGACATTGTAGGGTAGAGAGAATGCGGTAATGTGCAGATCACAAAAGTGATTCGTGAAGGTGGTTCTACGATCGATTATGCCAGAGTGATCCGCCTTGTCTTGTACCAAAAGTAGATAATAATCGGAAATCCGTACCAGGGTTTTTGCAAAAATCTAAATGAAAGCTAATGGATAACCAAGCCGCGAACGCCCTGTGAGTCAGTGGGTCTGATTCCGCTCCTCCAAGTGGTTACCATAGTTATAATTGGACTAGATCAACCAGTAGTCGATGTAGACCAGATGAGGAGAGATCATAGGTATCCAACACCACCAAGCAAGCAAATTAGTAGGTACTGGACTGAACTTCCGAAGCGCCCGCGGAATTGGACATCCAAATGCTAGATAAAGTGTAGCGAAAAGGCGCAATCGTACACAAATTGCCGTTTTCGTAAAGAAATATTTTTCAAAATAAAATAAACTATTGTATCCAGTTCAACAATATTAAAGTGTACGCGAATGAATTAACAAGCCAGACTGATGTCTGGCGGAGTAGGTACGCCACTTTACAGCACCACTCAACGGTAGACGTTCAGCTTGATAGCGGACACGCCAGTTGAGAAATTCATCTGATGGGTCACGGCCTGGCGCTTTGTTGTGGATAAAGCGTTGATTTTCCCCACACTGATGAAAGGATCTCTGTCCGAACAAGCAAGTTTGCTTTAATAATTATTTTGATTCCCACGACTCTGGCTATGTAGGTGTTCAAACAGTCTGTATGATGGAGTAAAACTTTCGGTTTAACAGCAAGAAACCGAATATTTTGTTTTTGGTCAAAACGGTGTAAAAAGGGCCGGGAGCCATTATCTAATTTTTCATTCTCATTTGCACTCGAATCAAACAAGTTTTGACAGCAGGTCGCCTAAAGTCTGAGACTAAAAACATTTCTTCTTAACCATCCTGGACAAATTTTAATAGTACTTCATTAAAACACGGAGAATGATGGAACTATCCATAATAAATCCACCTCAGTGGGTGTTTAAACATCGATTTTAATTATCATTCATGGGACAGAAATGCGTAAATGTGGGTGTATTCGCGAACGTGCTAGATTGTGTCAAGTTGTACAGTTCTGGCAGAAACGATTGCTAGTTCGTTGTTTCGTAGCTCAAAAGCGGTGCCATAAACTTCATTCACATGTTTTGAGTTAACAAGGAATGGTTGCAAACAGGCACTAGTCTATTTTATTGAATAGGGTTCTGCGATGGAGCATGCTATACGAATGGTCGTTGGCTTGTTCGCTGAGCTGTGCTGTACGAATGTCTAAGCAGACTGAAGCAGTGCAGAGGCGTGCAACAACTGAGCATTACCGACTGCAGAAATGTGACCTCACCACTATCGGACCAGACGATGTATGTGCATTTATCCATGGTCTAAGTAAATGTCTACAACTACTAACTAAAAATCGAGCTGGATCACTAAAGGGATCGGTTGTGTTGCTCGACCAACCAGCTTTCTCCAGTCGCCTTCCCACCTTAATCAACTTTGTTCTCTCACCGCAATTATCACACTCTCGGTTGCTCACCTCATGTCTGCTCTGCAGCTTCCTGGGGGTGGGCACGATAAGCAGCGAAGCAAACCCGATCATTGGCTGCTCAATCCGCTCCTCACATCTCCGGTCAACTGATAACTAGACTATGCGAGCGTGTGATTTCAAACTAGGCATTTACCTGGGGGTGGAAGAAAATGACAGAGCCTGACCGTTAGCTTAAGAAGGTTGGTGGCTGTACGTGGCCTGTTGCCCAGCCATTTGAGGATCGTTTGCACTGGCAAACTGGAGAGACTCACAACACGTGCAAAAACTGTAAATTAATTCTCACATGATAAACAGCTAGGAAGACAAAATAGACGGAGGTTACCACGGTTCATTCTCAGAATAATAAACTACCTTTGATGAAATTCATGTGCCAAAAGAAATTATCATACGGAATTTACGGAAAATGGTACGCGCTTTTGATTATGCAAGAGAACAATAATGACGACAGACTAACTCTAGAATGTGTTGGTTAGTTACTTCACTTGTCTGATTGAAAAAAATAATCTTTGATTTGCGTGCTCAACGGATTCCGAAACAAACGAAACTTTGTCTCCTATCTTATGCACTCCCACCCAGGCTTCTCAGGCAATGACGTTCCGTTGCCATAACAACCATGTACTTTCAGCACTGACTTATTGTTATAAATGGAAGATGTTGAAATATGTTCACAGCTAAGCCTCACCACCTTTTGTTTCTCACGTGATCTTTGAAGTTCAATGTCCCTGCTTCCGGCCTTCTGCCGCAAACAACAGTCGCGCAGCAGGCTTATTGGTGATGAACAGGCAACAATAGGCCACTCCCACTTTCTTATCGATGAAATAAACCAGCTGTTGACAGTATCTTCCTGTCCATGCTTATGGTCCCTGCTGCCCAGTCATACTTATTCTCCCACATGTTGGAGATTGAACGGTATCGATCTACCAAGGGAGAATACAAACTAACCACCAAAACTCATTATTGTGAAATGGAAAATGTCCATTATCGGGTGTTTGCTGTTGTGTGAGTCCTCGCTTAAGGGGCGATTTACTTGCCACAAGAAAGTTCATTGTTCACCACGAGAGCTCAAGATACTACTATTCTTACCGTCTTATAGGCAGAGTTCAGTAGACGGAGTGATCAGACAACTTCTAGCTTCAAGCAGTACCATAGATTCTGCTAGGCGCTCAATGAGGAGATTAATGAAGCCAAATAGCACACGTTCAAATTTCCTTCTTTGGAGTGGTGTAGGCAGATTTACCCATCTAATTGATTTTTCTAGTTATCGCCACCACCAGCTCCTATTCGGAGAGCAATTCTGACCCAGAGTGGAGGCTTCAAGGGAAGAGTTGAAAATCTGGAAATGCTAACCCAATTAAGATCTCGTTTTGTTAGCGAAGTTACTCTCTAAAACGGAGCCCTAAAGTGGGAGTAACAGCAACACTTAGCCTGCGTTGACAAGTCAGCAGTGTGAGTACCTCTCACCCAGGAAGAATACAGTGCAGCACGGTTTTATTCATGCAGCTCACGTCTTGTGAAGCGGTTTGCTCGTCGAGCGACACCCCCTCAACTACAACGCTCGTGCTACTTGGTAGTCAATATTTTTGAAACAGTCCATCTCGTGGATCCTCTCGTGTATTAGAGGCCACTACTTTCAGGCAATCGATGTTTTACGACATGCACACGAGGATGGAAATGCTTGAAAGCTGGCCGACTCATAGGTATGCATTGACCATAAACACTAATGCTCGGAAAATCAAACTTGCCATTCTTGGACCGAACTACGGATTTCAGCCACAAGTGTGGAAGGTCTTCTCGCTGGAATCTAGCTTTAAGCCACGAACTGCAACTTAAACTGTTTGAGATGCAATGACTGAAGTTATGGTCACACTCAGCATAGACAATCAGCTACGTCCAACTGATTGTTACTCACAAAATCTCCGAATGTCCTGTCCCGTCAAATACGTTTGATCACTATATTGCCGGCGTAACCAAGTCTGCAACAAGTGTGAAGTAAGTGAATTCACAGGCCTAGAGACAATGGACCTTTCTCTTGTCACTCCAGTCATGGGTCTAACCCACTATCGGTTAAAAATGTCTCTGTACAGTGTGGGACGCAGTTTTCGACAACTCCCTTAACGTCCACTAATGTGCTTGCCGATCTTCCAAAAAAAGAAGTGTTCAGCACAAGAACCGCCGAACATCTACTCAAGAAATTGGGTGTAGATTTCCAGTTGTTGTAATCGCCCGAGAGGGACCACCAACTAATGAACGTGAAAGGTTTAGTATGGAATTGCGATAAATCGCAGACGTGGTTGGATATGAAGAGTGATGGGCATTCAACAGGACATTTTAAAAGCGGTTTTACCAAGCATAGAAGTACTTATTGACTGCATTACTGACCAAGAGCCTCCTTGGGGATTCCCGTTTGGGGATCTTGATGATTTTCAGTGGTCTTTCCCAAGGAGTATAGAGAGGAAAATGAGCAAATATTATTTACACTAGGAGAGACTGTGCGGTTTTGGCGGGATCATGAGTAAGCTTAATGGGGTCTAATAACAAAAACAGACACAGAAGCCTTGAAAATAGATTAATTAGTTGAAGAGCATCCGAGATTTCTGAACACAATTATGTCTAGTTATTTTCAACCCTTTTTATCGGGATTGTAACGTTAAAAGCACTGATAGTTACGAAGCAGTCAAAGAGGTTATAGCGTTTACCTGGAGCCAATGAGAATCGACATCACAGAATCTGGGGTCACTGAAGAGATTAGCAATTTCTCAGGACCATTTTACCAACTTGTCGAGTCCAGATAGCAGAACTACTGACGTTTCAGAAGTGCGACGGCTTCAGTCAATCACGTTATCATCAAAGTATTTACATCAAAAAACTGATTCTTGGACGGAACAGGAACACCCTGTAAATAAACGAGAATGTCACACTGAAGAAGAAAAGCGCAGTGAATTCAGGCGTGAGAAGTTAGAAAGACTAACACAATAGCCCGGAAAGAGTTTGACTAGGAGAGGACGAACATCTTTGCTACACTTTGGAGTGTGCTGAAGCACGTCAGGTTTCCGTGTGTGTCTAAGTTAAGCACTCATGTTTTAATGAAAGAGCCATTCATTTTGGACAAACCCTTTACAACTTTGCACGGTTCTTGCTGCAAAATGAGTGGGAACTCAGTCGGTGAATGTCGTGAAAACAGAGCAGTCATAAAACCAAAGATAGTCACCTCACTGGGTTTGCCGTTTTGGAAGAATCTGCTGTAGACAAGACATACAGTGCTTGGATTTTCAGAAAAGAACTTTGATCCAGGAAACGGGTCAAGCACTAGCTGAGATAGGAACTAAAATTTTAGCTTAACCCAGCAAACCACTGAACCGAAATCATCTACGCTAATCTTGTTAAGAAGAAGGCAAAGTAAACTGCTTTTTATCGGCTTAAGATAAGGTTTGTGCAATCAAATCTAAAACAATGGTATCCCGGAAATTCCTTTTATGTACAGAAAGACAGACTGATGTGAAAGTATCCATTTGCACGGATCATTTTGGCTTCCGTCTGCAATGACCCAAACCTTTTTAACGTAAATTTATTCATTGAGTTGAGTCCTTCTCTAACTACACTTTCGGCCCATTCAAATTACATTGTGCTCAAAGCGGGTTTTCTACGTATTTTATTGATTTTCTCTCCTGTTTTGCATACGAGATTGCTGGGAGTAGACAGACATGGCGTGCCCTTTTTTATTGAGTTCTCTCTTTAAAAAACAGAAAATGATTATCACCGTGGCACTGATGAGCCTATTCCAATTTACTTTGAAAGGAGAATATCAGCAGAAATTAAAAAGGGCGCTCTGTATACCGTTTGTAAACTTTCCAATTTAGTAAACTTCCAATTTAGTTCGGCGGCAGCCCAAATACCTAAAAAGCAGAAAACCATTGATTGCGTTTGCTGAAAACGCGTTATTTTGCGCAAACGCTCTGTAGGATGAGTTGGCTGTAGGTGATTGACAAAAGTCTTCCCCTCCCATAGAGTGAAGTTTCTTCCTGAGGATCATTGAAGTCCTATATTAGAATGTAAAATACTGCGATTCTTTGGCAGCGAGCCTTTACACATCACTCGGAAAGGTATCATTCGTAAGATTTCACATACCTAAAGGGTAAAAATAGAAATTTTATTGTTCGTTTCGGTGTAATTTGTTAGGTCAGAACTACAATAAATGATAGTTCAGTTGATTCTAGATACATCCGCTCATTTCCGTGGACAAACGACTCTGAATAGTTTTTAAAAAAGCGGATGCAACGGCGTGAATTATTTCGTAGAGTATTGGATCCGTTTTATAATTAACAAATTCACCCAGAAAAACATGAGCTAACTTTAAATGTCTCAACAACAGTTGGGTTTATGGCAGAGCGGGAATACCATCAATTCTGAATCCATGAAGCACGGAAGAAAATCCTGATATTTTTAGCGTTCTTGTCGCCCTAAGTTCACTAACTTTCTGTTTCAAACCCATTGAGTTTGTATTTGGTTTTTAATAAAAGGCCACCCATTTCACTGCTGCTGATATTGTTACAGAGGTCTTTACTTCATAAAGTTTACTTTGGATTCGAAGGAGTATGTGACTGTTAGGTGGCTCAGGTAGCGGGGGTTGCCTCTTACCTTCTAGCGGTGGAAGCTGAATTTTGAACTTATGTCCTACATCCAGCTTGCTTAGTGGTGCTTCCCCAAAGTCTCTACTATAATGAGCCGTTGGAAAAAATACTGTTTTACGTAACACCTTTGAACAGTCAGAACCAAATTGTGCCTCCTGAAAATCCAGGTTATAGAAACATGCCTGAGGGTGGCGGAAATTTATTCACTGACGCTCAGACACTCAGACGCTAAGACATATCCTGAAAGCGAGAGGGTAGTGGATTGGTCCCCCACACCCATACATTTTTATGCACTTGGAATTTTCACTTCAAAGTGATGCATCTCCTGATATGTGATTGATGCCGTTCATCCATTCATTCAGTTCCTCTTGCCTACCTTCTTTCCTTTTTGTCTTTGTGTGCCCATTTGTTCATTCATTCATTTATTCATTTGCCGAGTTAATCAATCCATCATTTGCTCATCTCTTCATCCGCTCACTCATTCGTTTGTAAGCACCAGCCAAATTTGTCGGTGCAACTGATTACAATCAGCTTTCTTAAGTAAATGCCTGAGATGACACTCATTGTTCCCGCACCATTGGAAATCACTGGGCACATGTCACCATATCAGTATCCTCTGCATCGGTGCTTGTTCAACAAACGTCTGCTGAGATCACAAAACTTTTAGGTTTAAAGTTCCCCACTCTTTAAAGGTAGCTGCACTGGAGGGTTATTTTCTTTTTCGCACAAACAACGCATAAACAAGGCTAAAATTTACGAAAGTTTGGAACAAAAGTTTACGCACTGGATTATAAAGTACGCTGTCCAGAAGAAACAAGACCGCATATCTGCGTAAATATTTAGGTAACTTATTCAGCGATGACTCTGTCATGGTCAAAGCCACATCAAAGGTTTGTTTTATGTAATGAAAAGCAAAAGATACAAACCATAAAACTGCCTACACAAATCTTTTTTCGTCGGATTATACAACTAATGATTTTCGCGGAGACTAATGACAAGGTTGATGAAAACTCTTCGACAGCCCAAGATTTGTGGCCCTTCAGCTAGTCGCGGTTTCAGAATTTTGGTAAACTTTATGTTGTACTTGAGCCCAAATTGCACCAAACTCGCCAGATACAAGAGATTCTGCTGAGATCCAGGTGAGTCCTCATAAAAACTGAATTCCAGTGTTTCCGGAGTGTACTTGGAGAATTAATGTCTGTTCTCCTCAAACTGTTACTCCTAACAATCAGTCCCGAGATTCACGAGGAACTATTTGTCGGTTTGTGTTTGAGATCTACTGGGTTATTAGTTTCAACACTTAAAATGTGGTACGAAATTGCAATCTTACAATAACAAGACTGTGGTATCTGATAACCTCTTGATCTCATTCCGAATTCACTCAACCGGGAGAAAACTCACTGATTCTCAGATGTCCATGATTGATGACAGATCGCCAACACGTAGATGCTGGTTTTGTTCCTGATGGTAATTAACAACTGTATTTTTCGGCAGACCATTCTAACTTCTGAAACTGCATAGGCGAATTCACTTTCCGGCCTCAGTTAGCTCCTGGTTCATGTAAACTAAGCTTTTTGAAACTAAGTGGACTTAAGCTACTTGCTTCAATTGACTGAAGTGTACCAGTGTGGGGTTCAGTTGTTTCCCATATTACTACTTTCCAGAATAAAGCTTCACTAAACTAAGGCATATGTTTCAGAAATATGGTGCTCTAGGTGAGTGGTCGGCTTGCACAGCTATGACTCACTGGAAGGTATCAGCCATGCCCATCTCCCCACACTGAAGAGTAACTACTACTCATCGCTATCAGTCCGACGCTATGCTTGCATGCCTCTGGCCTAACACCCGCGTAAACCACTAGAGCAATTTGCGTTTGAGATATGTAATAGCCAGATCTTATCTTGTTTGAAGAGTGAATGAAACTTGTCGTAACTCGTGTATCCAAAAGTAAGTTGCGGGCGCTTTCTACGGAAGACGCGCGCAACGTCTCTGGTGGTTACTATGCAAAATCTCCCCTATCTCTATTGCTCTGTAATTGGAAATCATTGCAGGCAAACTATCTCGTCACGCCATGAAATGGTATTTACTACTTCCTGAGCGCCATCTGTAAACTTCTAATTCTTGCACTCAATTCAACATGCAAACGTTTTGGTGACCTGTGGTTCGTATGTCAACAGATTTCCATAAACAAAGAACGCTTAGAAGCGTAAATTTGAGTAAAATAGTACTGTACCATGCTTTCTTCCATTATCTGTAAAGAATATTAGTGTCTGCCAAACGCCCTTAATTGCACATCAGTTTGGTCGAAGACATTTTAGCGACCTTATAAGGGTTTTCCCTCAAGAAAACACAATTGTTATTTTAATTCAACTTTTTGTCAAATGGTGTATACCCAAATGACCAGGTTTAAATTAACGATGAGTGGCGCTGTGCCCCGTCTAAATGCGAGTTGAGCACACTGCTAATCAGCCACTTGGGGCAAACGATATAACCATCAACAACTAACCGGGGGATATGGGTCTCAATCCCCATAGAGACTCTTGAAACGCACACTGCTGATGGCTTCCGATAATGATAGCTAGGTGACCCAATTATAACTCTGAGCAGATTATCTTGAAGATGCAAACGTATTGCAACGGTGTTTCTATCCAGTTAGAAAGGAGTTTGTCGTCATGATCTTCAGTGTCGCCGACGATTGTTGGCGGGAACACGAAAACTATATTTCTGAGTAAAAAGTGCAAACCACCGGGTCAATTTGTATGACATACATGACCCTTTCCAGAATCGATAAGATGGTACGGAAAGTATGTGGATTTGGGAATGTTTTTGTAGTGATAAATCCTTATCAAAGCATCATGCATTCGAAAACAAACATGTTCAGCTGTAAACTGCCTGCAACAACAACAACAACAACAACAAAATTAATTTCCCTGTGACTTCTTTGAGTCTCACGCATCAGACATGTTTATTGATTATTTTTCTGATTTAATGTTTGCCAGTATTACGCTATTCGCTAACAGTGACAGCGACAGTCGCCGTCCCTGCTGCCCAACTGATACACTCAACCCTCTTCCCAAGGTCACTCATTCAGTTACTCTACTTGATCGACGTAATACACTGCAACTATTTTGCCAATCTAGGCGTTGACTGCAATCCAGCCTCCACAGTTCGTGCTACGATTTTACTCAAAAAACAATTTGGAAATTTGGCACTTCAGAGTTTGTAAACGTAATCGTTACGGCTGACTCATGCAATGTACAGTTGCTTCCGGCATTGGTTAATAAAAATGATGGAGGTAGTTAAAGGGAAATACTTGAAAACCATAGATGACTATCTGCTATACACGCCAGGCAACACGCGGTTCAATAGTAGATAGTATTTTGTACAATCTCCAAAGACAACCCCCCAAATCAGCTTTGAAGGACAAAAGGCAGACGATGTACAGCACTGACATAAAACATTTCCGATTTTTTCCCCACCAGCACAATGAATGAAAATTGGGTGTGGTTATCCATGACGAAACTTGAGCCAAAAAGCCACCACCCCTTTTGTTATGCGTGCCTTTATCAAAGTAAAAGCAACAGGACATAATTTGACGATCATGTGAAAACGTTGGAGACAGGACAATTCAACAAAAACTTAAAACCGGGCGAAAAATAAATATACGGCCAGAGGACTGCGCAACATAATCATCGCTTGAACATCACGCGGAACATTCGTTATTTGTAGAGAAGTGACACTTGTCCAAATTAAAATATGGAGCAGTAAATGAGCAGGTGAACCTCAAATTTTCCTATGCATCGACTGCAGCAGGTACAGTTAAGGAGTCCCAGTCGGAATAAGAAGGGAGGGAAGAGGGTTAGCCGACAAAGCTGATTCGATGAAACAGAGATAGCTTGTAGTTAGTCGGCCCACAAAGGTGGTTTCCAAAACTGTCACAGACCGCATCTGTTAAAGTTGGTGGCCGAACAAGGCTGTAGCTGATAGAAAGAGGTTAGTGAGTTTAACCTTTCGAAATTAATGTCACAGCTACACTGAGTGAAACAAAAGAACGAATCCTGCGTAATAGACAGCCAACATCCTTCAAAGTTGGTGAACCTTAGTGCGGTGTGGCGGTCACTCTAGCCCAATGACTCGCTGAGCTATACTTGGAAGCTTAACTTTGATACCCAGAGAGATCGTCATACCATGTTGGTCAGTATATGGAGTTCTGACGAGCACATGTTGGGAGTTGGAACATTCACGCCGAATCGCTCCTTAAAAAAGCTTGCACCACTTTAATAATATACGAGCATTTAACCACTGATTTGTGGTTAGATTTTTGGGCCAGACTTTGGTTTAGGACCCTAGTCGTCTTCTTGTCTGGATGTGGTTGCCCTGACAGTATCCCAGCCCGAGTACAACCATGAACGTTACAACCAAAATTATTATGGTGCCGCAATGACCGTCACTTGTGTCACCAGCCACGTTGCCTTACTTTCTGCATACAGCAGGGCGGGCAAGCGAATCATGCTACTGCTGAAACCTCCCTTCTTCTACCCTACCCCAACGAAAGTTGAAAATTCTCTCTGTAGGTCCCAGCACTAGGACTGACCGATTTGCTCGCAATACATTACGCTCAGTGGCAGCTTCTGCGTTTCCGACTTCAGTAACAACCCCAAACACTCCGACGCTGGGTTTTTAAACCCTAAGTTGGTCTACCCCTAATGTTCACACGCTGAAGCAAGGAAGACAACAACTGGCTATTGCTGGTACGCTGGATACTCTCTACATCGGTGCATGCTGCCTACCAGGAACAAGAATACAGGACGCAAGTACCACAGTTGAACTGACCATCCCCTCGCTCTCTTCCATGTTCAGACTGCGCCACTGTGGTGATGCAGAGGCAGCTGGATATGCCGGACTGAGTACTACATAGAGTGACTGAGTGTAAGCGTCACCGCCTGACTGGATACCCGCTGACTGTTTTCTCTACGCGGTTCGTTTGGCGACGCCTGTGAAGTCAATCGCTCCTTGTTTATTGTGTTTGCTTACCACCCAAAGGACTGTGGCTCTGAATCCGCAAAAGACATTTTCTATGACAATTTATTTGCTTTTTTACGATGAGCTAAAAGCTCAGATATCGTTGTAGTCGCTGGTGCGATGAACGCTCAGGTAGGTATACAGAGTGCTTCCGAGGCTAGCTTGAAGGGTCATCTTGGGTTGGACACGAGACACGAACGATGGAAATCGTTTACTTCAGATGTGCCGATTAAAGATTTTTCATTTGCAGCACAGTTTTTGGAACAACAGAGATTGTTTAACAACGTGGTGCCCAACAAAGAACCAGAACCCGAATCCGAATAGACCACATCGCCATTAATTACCTTTGACGAGGGTCAATCAAAGCCTGCAAGTACTTCTGAAATACCAGCGTAGACTCCGGCCACACAATTTTGCGCTGCTGCTTTTCATCGCGGTTTTCAAGTTTATGCAAAATTCGAAAACCTCGTTTAGCCATTGAGAAGTGGGTGGACCCGAAATTTAAACGAACCTTTCAGAACCGGCTTCTCCAGTGCTCGCCGGTTGGTCCGATGTCGAATATCAGTAACCACTGGGAGCAGACATCCAAAGCTCAACTCAAAGCCAGAACTTCTGTTTGCGCCCTCTTCAAACTTAGAAGTTTTCGAGGGTTTATCCCCACTCAAGTGTCATGTTGCTGCTGCTCCTTACGAACTTCCACCTGCTCTGTTCAAGTACCATGGTGAATTCCTAAGTCAGTGCTTGTCTAGCCTATTTGTGTGTATCTGGGAGAAGGAAACCGTCCCAAACAACTGAAGTGAGTCGATAATGGTGCCCGTTTTCAAAAGGGGTACTCACAGTGAATGTGGTAACCACAGAGGAATTAATTTGACTCCGTTGTAACAAGGCTTCTGGCGTCACTGGTTCTTCGGCGTCTTACGGTGGCACGCAAAGCCTTGACCCGTGAGAACCCAGCGGGATTTCGACCGGGTAGAGGCTGCATCGACCACATATTCACATTCCGTCAAGTGTTAGAACAACGCCATATGTACATAGGACCCACAATCTTGGTGCTTTCGATTTTGCCGATCAGTCAGTGTTGTTAACCACAGTCGCTCAACAGGGTATGCCCCAGAACATAATGCGGTTCCTATATTCACATACTTCTGGGCGTGTGACAGTGTACGGTGAGCTCCAGAAAAGCTTCCCTACAAAAATTGGTGTCTGACAAATAAGTTCATTCTCTCCGTTCTTGTTCAACTTCGTTAATGATGAAATAATGAGGCGAACGCTAAAAATTCTTCAGAACTCCGGTGTTCAGATTTTTCTGGTGAGAACCTTGTCGATCAGGAGTACGCAGACGACATCTCTATCATTTTTGAAGATGAGACCGCAGAACAAGCTCTGTTAAATAAACTGACCACCATCATACAATTTTTCGACATACGTCTTGCACCTTCAAAGTGCAAATTCATGCTTCGTAACATGAAGCCTCTGAACAGACCTTTTACAACTTAAGGAGAATCACTGGAGATTGTGGAGAATTTTACATACCTCGGTAGTTGTATTAACTATGACAGAAATGTCTCATGAATTAAGTGCATGAACCTCAAAGACCAGAATCACGTTTGCTAAATTGCGTCACTTGTGGCTTCAAATGATGTCACTAAGTCTCAGTGGTCGTGTGTGCCAGGCTATAGTAAGGGATGTATTATTGTATGGTTGCGATACATGGCCTCTGTGTAAGGCATCTTCAGGTGTTTGACCATCGGTATCTCAAGAGCCTTGGTGGTAGCGGATGGCGTCAACGGATTTGCAACGAGGTCATTAGAAAACAGGTATTTGGTTGTAAAGCAGATACTTCAGTCGCAGAAAACATCATCAACTGTGGTGGCTTGAAGCACAGTAAACTCAGTCTGGGGAACAAAACCATGTTAGGACACAATCTCTAAGTCATAAATAATTTATTTTTGTGAAAATAGCACTTTACTCGGTTGTTTATCAGGTAGGAATTTGGATGCATGGGCTACTACCGGGCTATGTCTGGACAGGTAATCCGCTCATTTTAGGATAAAATTTTCACGTCCACTATCTGGCCTCACTATGGTGACAGTCTACTTTAGCTTTCACTTCTTTGATGCTTTTTTGCGCATTTTACAGAGAAATTTTTTGAGGGGTGACAAATGTTAAACGAGATCAACCGTCTTGGCTTTGAGGTAGTGTTTGTTCTCAGGGGGCACAGGCTGAAAACCCCTGACTTGGTCAAGCCAGCGTTAGAATTCTGCTTATTGGGCAAAGCGGTCACTTTCCTAGGCGGAGGATAATGCTTCTGTTAAAATCCGACTTAGATAGAAATCCCTAAGGTTTTTCACGTGCTTTCCCATGTTTGTCGTAAATTGACTCACGAGTGCAGCAGTTGCGAGGATTTCCGAAGTTTCCCATATTACCATCTCCATGTCCGGTTCAATATAATGCGGTAGTGATTGATTAATTTAACCTGGTGCAAAAGTGAAAGATAACTAAGAATTGGTATGAAACGGCCGTTTGAATCAGTCGAATAAATCTGAGTTTCGGAATATCAGTATGTGACAAATACAGGTGTCTCATGTTTTCTGCGGTTAATCACAATTTAGTACGCCTAAGAAGTTGGTGTAAACTTCGTGAAAAACGGTCGCCCTCCATAGAATTGTATGCAACAGTCTTCTATGGAGACTTGGCAGGAAGCGTGTTCCAAGCGATCTAAATCCCTTGTTGTCATGATGTGAGGCTTCTCTCATGAGAATTTCAAGCACCGTGAAGTAAAAATAGTTTGAACTCTATCACAAAAGCGCCAGCTGCAAAAATACATCCAAATGTAGCCAACATGAAATGACCACTGGGACAGCAACATCGCTGGTGATGCTGAACTGCTAATGTTGAACTTACTCCTGCACTTCAAAGAGCAACATTCAGTGGGACTGTCTCCTTTTTACAGCTATCTTCCGAGCTCCTTGATTCTGGGTTTGTTCGTAGTGTGTTGTCGCCGGTCATCTCAAAATATCTATCCACCACTGCTGGTGACGACAGAATCACCATCGACAACAGTGCGCCAGCGGTAAAACTGGCGCATGACTGCCGCACAATAATACAGAAATAATTCCTCATTATACTGCAAAGAAACAGATTGGGAGCCAGTGAAAATACATTGTCATCTAAGAAGAGGCTACGGAATACCGTGCCCAAACATTCAAACATTATTGGGATAAACACATTTGGCATTCATTTTAAAGTAAGATATCATCAGCCACAATAATACAGCGAATTTCACTAACCGTACTCAATATAGATTGAGTGTGCAGTTGTAAGGAAAATTTATCTAAGCAGCCTGTTCAGAAAGAGCAAGCAGGATCGGTTCATGTCACGACCCATGGAAAGTTTACCTACTTTCAGGGAGGATCTTGTTTCTAAAACTACTCATCGATGAAGGTGACCATCGATGACTCAAAACAAGGAATCATGTGGGTCCTAGTCAAAAAATTTTGAAGAAAGCACAGCGTGCTGTTTAGTTATATTCTCGCCTTTGTTTTTCTTTATCCTATCACTGCCTGTGTTCTGCAAAAATTTTACCAGCAGGATTCGGAGTGGAAAATAGTGTTCGTCTTGTAGAACATGGTGAAACATTCCATTGTGAAAAGAAATTTTCTTGGGAAGACAAGCTTTATTTGCTGATTTGTTACCGAGTTCTCTCCCGTTTCCCTTTAATCCACTGTATGCGGTCAAATCTTACCATGCTACTAGGCACTGGCCTCTCAGTTTTTGAAAACTGAACAAAATGAATTAATCTTGCAAGTCAACATGGAATTCAGGTCCACCTGTTTTCTGAAACGGTGCAACTAGGTTCAGCATAGGAAGCAGCTTTCTGAAAGTATTTTGAAACGACTATGTTGCAAAATACCATTTGATCCTAGAACAGAGACTGACTAGCCAGTTCCATGTGGTTTTATGGTGCCCCTTGGATGAAATTGCAAGATGTTGAGGTTATTTTTCACTGGTTTATATCCATTTCAGATTACTATATGATTTGCCGAGCCGGGCTGTCATAAGAATTGAGATAATGGACCAGATATACTAGCTTAGTATATATATATATATACTAGTTTACTACTAGTTTAGTACTAGTTTAGTATCTTGTACATTACCTTCCGAAGCGGACCCAGGATGGACCTGGTGCAGCACAATCATTTGTCTAAAAACATCATAAACAAGAGATTCAGCTGGGTTCCAGGTGAGTATCCCGTCAAAACAAAATTGATATTCAAATGAGTGTAGTTCGCCAAAAATCCGTTTTCTTGGAATGCATTTTCTTCAAATTTCTTCAAATTTCTTTCAAATTTCTTCCACTCACGGTGCGATGGCAACGCCAAGTCGACTGGTGATGAAGCGTTTGCAAGCAAACTGTCTAGCTAAACGAACGAATCAGCACCCATTCCACTGATTCTGCTGCGAAAAACACTTGCGTGATACATTTGAGTTGTGTCTGTACTGTGTTGTCTTGGTAGCTTCCTGAAGTATGCGACATTTGAAGATATCCTGTCTGCTTACCTCAGTCGGATCATGACACTGATTTGGAAGTGTAATCTACAGCCAATCCCGAAGGTATTAACACGACAATCTTCTTGGGAGTGAGTCCTTAAAGCACACAGCCACACGGGGTAAAAAATTACGTACGTCTCGGGTTTTTCTAGCTAAACTTCTATGGAACTCCCCTCACAAGAAAAATCGTCCTAACGTAGAACAAACGTTGAGCGTAAGTGTCATTACCAGAGTCATTACGCAGATCAAGATATTGATCACAGAAGGCAACCAAAGTAACTTACAAAATAAATTATGACTAGTGAATTTATAAGTAGTACGTCTCTCTGACACGGTACACATTGCAGGTTATCACTAGTCGGGACAACTTTTATTCAAATAGCATGGCCTCGGTAAATTCTAACGAGTTATCTGACCAAGAATTTATGACGAACTGGTCGTCGTCCAGCTCAACCTGAATGGTGAGTATGGCTTTCGAAGCGTCCGAGTGAGAAATCTAAATTGCTTCCACACCGTCCGTGTGTAATCCTTCCAATATGATCAGACATGGATTTAAAGATATTCAATTCACCTCTAACCACTTTTTGTTCAGGCTTTTGATGTTTCTTTCAGACTGTTTAAATGAACACAGACTAATTATTTCAGCAGACATATGTTCAAAATGACGCGACGTGAATGACTTGACCCACTATTCTACTAGGGTGCTAAAACGGTCCGATGGTCAAGAAACAGTAACCAATCGACCGCCCGGTTAATCAACTTTGGAGACCTCTCAAATTAGGTACTGAGGAACGAACGATCCTCACGTTCCTTATATTCAGCAATGAGGGCTATGATCACGGCCCATAAGTTCAACCAAAACAATTGATCTTCTACTTTGAACTATGAACTATGTGAGTTTATCCTGACCTCAATTCAGACTCATTTTAACAGTAGTATAGGCATGAGGACTACAACCTTATTAACCGGATGGTTAGTGAAATGCGGCTAGATGATCATTTTGGCAGTGCTTTACTGAGCAATCCTTGAGGTCCCTTGTGCTCGATTTTAATAATCGTAAAAGATGTAAGGGATGGTGCCAGTACCTTAATATCAAACAGGTAACTGGTATCGTGCTCACTGGTGTGCCATCATGTTCAGGCCGGTTAGTGACGTATAAGATGCCTCTGCATGTCCTCTCTCCATCGGGTCTACATCGGCGAAAAGGGCTTGCATGCAGCACCATGTTCACTCCGTGCACAAGCCTTGTGTATCTGTCTCATAATGAGTACGTGTCTAGGGCTTTACCCCTTGCCAAACAGCCCACTGAAACTCGGTGATTCAGAGGCCTGAGAAGACCTCAAGGAACTGTAGTGTGACGTAAACTTATGGAAGTTGACACAAAAAATAACTATCTCACGTACAAATCGTATTTATCGGAAAAACCATGGAATTTGGATATTCATCATGAAAAACATTAAAGCCTTAGGAACTTTGTTTTGCGTTTTTCCAGTGGTACACCTCCATTATTGATGATTTTGAATAGACCTAAGTGAAAAGTGGAAAAGGAAACCCTTCTGAAGAATAAGTTTAGTAACTAAACGCAGTATTCTTCTAAATTTGGCCCCTCGCCAAAAGTGAAAACCACCCTGGAGCTAAAGGTTTTTCATTTCTCACAGGAGTTTCGATGTGTTGAACTTCATCCCTGAGAAGTTCAGGCCTTGAGGAGAAAAATTTTGTTGCATACTTGGAATTTGGACAGTTACTTCCGATGCCAGTTTACCACCACACCGTTCTCCAAAGATGACATTCCGTTGATTAGATAAACAACAGTCTTGCTCATTTTTTCCGGTTCATCCGGGTGTAACCGTCCTCAAGTCATCTAATCGAAGCACGCCCATTTTCTATGGAGCAGTATACTTTCGTCTTAAAAACACCACCTGCCTGTGTATTGGTAGTTCATACAAACAGCTGTGCTCTCAAACTGTGTCAGCTTCGTGGGTCGTTCCGCTATTGTGAATGAAGACAGTTGCCAGTTGCCCTGTTTGGGACGACAATTGGGTATGTGTGCACTATCGTCAGCAAATCTAGTGGGCAGTGTGAAGGCTATTCAGTTGACAATCGACTGTGGATGCCAACCGGTGGACATACAGACAAACGCATCCCAGAGTACACAGGCATACAAACAGCCTTCCGAAGGTGGAATTGAAAACGTGCAGCAATTGGTGTGTGGCGAATGGACAATAGGTGTTCGTGAGGAAGGCTGTTGCCTCCCAAATCCTTTTGGGAAATTTCAAGAGGAGACGTGAAATATGTGCAATTCCCAGTAGAATGTGCTACTAATGACTAAGTATTCTGGCATGCATGTTCTGAACAGCATCAGAAGCAAGGTTGCTGGACAGTTACCAGGATTTCAACAGCACAAAACATTTATTTCGATAGGATTTTGCCAGACAGATACAAATACCTAAGGCATACTAGAGGACATAATCCGACGAAGTGAATAGTGACTACAGCTTATTTCGCTTTATATTGTTTTAAGTGAAACATTAGGGAAATACATACGGGGTGGATGAAGTAGCTCTTTTTAAGAGACGGTTTTGGCAGGCTTGTACTTCTTCTCTATGACAAACAGGCCAGCTGCTCTGACAGCATCAGGGTTTAAGGGTCCTGTGAAGACTAAATAGGTCTTCGAGTTTTAATATGTATACCAATTTTCCGGTTAGATCCCGAAAAACACTAACAGGCATAAATGAAGCCTCAGACGTCCGAATGCACGCTGATGGTTTGTGTGTGATGGATGAACACCACAGTGAATCAGGACACAAGCAAAGTTTATTTCAACTTACACCATAAGCATTGATTTATTTTTTGTATCTTAACATTTCTGGGATGATTTCTGTGCCAGTTTTAACGATTTTGCCAAGTAAAATGACAGTAAGGAAATCTTAACTGGACTGAGATTTTGTTATAAAAAGCAAATGCACCCGTACATGTCAAATGTGGCAAGTACCAAGCCCTAATTCTACGTCTGATTCGCGAGTGATGTGCGAAGGGGCGCTTTTGTTCGTTTGTTCTCAGTCGGTCTAGTTTAGCTTAGTATACTTGGTCTCTTAGCGCATACTTACTACAATAATAAATGGTGGCTTGCATGAAATCACCGCTTCATCTGACCCTAAAACACCAACGAACATGAGCGTGTCTTTTTCCCCATTCTATACGTGCTTGAACTTATAACTAGCTAACTTTACTTTTGTCCACAACACATTACCTATGCCAAAGTATCTTCAGTGTTGTCGTAACATGTGTCGGTATAACTCACGAGAAATCTGGAAGTCGGACTGGTGAACATCGGGAAAACTGGATTCTGCTATGGTAGACCAAATCGCATTAGGCTACTCGTAGAATTCATTGTGGGGTTGCTTCAGGTGTTTAATCTAGACAAGGCAAAAGGATGAGCCGCATTTACTGTTCACATTTGTTTCGAGTTTTCACATATCAACTATAGTCGATGCTCTCGAAACGTACTTAGAGTAATCGTGAGGCAGAATTAGCTTTATTGAACAAGTGATCGTGCTACAGTCTTTGTTATATGCGCATTGCAAAATATCATTTTTCATCTGTTTAACACTTTTATGACTGAAGAGAGAGCTCGAAATTAAATAACCAGGCTAATGCGCTGTTTACTCTGATCTGTTTGGGATGACCGATAGCACTCCATGTTTTTTGATCGCTAAAAACTGTTTTATTTGCGGAAAAAAGGAGCTGTTGGGTTGGACAGGTATATTTTCAATTTCTCTGTCTTCTAGTGGTAATGCCGAAAGAACCGATTTGATTTTTGAGCGGGTGCTAAAGGTCATTTTGCGGATCGTTTGCTAAGATACAGGTTCGTGGAGCTTTCTATCCTAAGCTAAGTTTTCTGATGCGAATGGGCCGAAGCTTATGACACGTTCCTGGAGCTATGGCTGCCAGTCTGAACACAGACATGTCAACCACAAAATACGGACAACGGGATAATCGAGCGGTCTTACTACTTAACGGCTCCACAATCTCCCAAAACTATGTAATTTACCACTACTATCGTCGTTATTTTTGAAGAGCATGATCAGACACATAAAAAGTAAATTCGAGCGATAGATATGGAAGGGTGTACAGGAAGATATTAGATAAATCGAGGGAAACATTCCACTCGAATGTGTGCCATCAACAGCTCCCAGTCAGCCAAGATGATTTCCAACTCATGTAAGAATGTTTAGGTTGCAAACACACGTGTGATGACCAGCAACTGAAGAAAGGACAAAAATTGGTGGGTGCTCTTCAAGATGCAATAAGTGCTAGCACAGTCAAGACTCGGATGTCAGGCGCAAGGTGTCTGCCATATAGGGTCAGGTGTAAAAGTCAAAGGCAGAAAATGGTGTCTGCAGGTAGCAAACTAACTTGGTGTTAACAAAAGAGTCAGCTGAATCTCACCCGGATCTCTCGCTTATAATATGCCCAAACTGAAATTAACTTCGATGACTTGGTTACCAGTAAGATTAGGCAATCTTTGTAAGGCACAGTCAGTTGAAGAAGGTTGTAGACGAGGGATTCAGTGGAGTTTAGTTAGTTTATCTGCATACAACATCAATGAGTCATCCAAGGACAAAATATGACTGACGGGAAGTCGGGTACCAGGTCTACCTAGAACGAATAAAAGCAAGATCTGTGGTGAGGTTTTCACGAGTTTTCATCGGCCTTGTTAGTGGTTTCATGTCAATGAAAAAGAGTAGTTTTTCCATATTAGTGGCCGAAAATTTTCCTTTGAAAATCCAGCATGCAATATGAACCCAAGGAACCGCTCAATATCAAGTAATGGTGTCTCACCGACTGAGAAAAATTTGCACTTTTACGGTGCTCGGTAAAGTTTGGCATACAGTTTACTTGGGTGCATAAGTCGTCTACCGGATTGGGTTGGGTTTTGTTTGGTGGCCTGCCACACGTAAAGTCTTTTGGCTCCCAAAACAACACTTAAAACTGAAACACGGAAGAATTGAAAATCAGGGCGAGCAAGCCTTGCTTTACAAATATGACAAATCGACGATGTGTTGCACTTGTTTTATATGAGATGACAGACAAGGTCATTGGTCAAGCCCATCTTGTGGAGGCAGCTTCATGCTTTCGTCCTGATAGTGTTGCTTAGCCATCCAGTGGCCGTTATCGATCTCACCTTTTCAAGCAAACTTGTGACTGCTTCGCAAAAGACAGTGACGCGATGTCACATCTGTGGTGTTGCATTGAAAACTTGCAAAGTTTTGGCTTGTCCATTAAGAGTGAAAAACTTACTGTCAATTGACCACTGTTATTGCTTGCGGGGGACGTCGGGGTTGTTAAGCCAAAATTGCCCATTGCACGCTGTCCGCATTAGTTCCGGTAACACCTCTCAAACACAGTAGCCGTTTCTCATCTCTCTGGGTGGCCGCTAGTGAAGTTGAACAAAACCAGGATATTTGGAATTTTCAGGTCACTGATAGACATGCGTTCTCAAGATGACCCATATTACGACAGGCATCATCTCATGTGAACAAGGTCATCCCTTCTCAAGTAAAGTATAAGGAGTGCGGGTATGAAGTGAGGTTGAACCTGTTAGCCAAACCTTTCTTCTGTGGTCATATCCGGTTGTGCGAGAACGTATGTACACATAAGCAAAAGGATTACGGGTAAAACCGACGGAGTTGCAAAGTCTATGGACTTTCTGTGCTATCCGCATCGCAATTACTCTCAATGAGTGAATGCATTCCAAGCAACCTGCGATGCACCCGAGATTATTTTCTCATTTGAATTGAATACTGTTGATGTCGGTGTCGAACAATCAGGTAACGCCCGTGAATAGATAATGTGGCGTCCACCGTGGAGATGTGAACCTAAGAGGTGAATCATCATGCTGCAGGTTTCCGTAGACCACATTATAGTTTCCCTACTGAATAGGACGTTTTTCTCATCACTATTACTTTAAAAAATGTTTAGTAGTAAGAATGACAGCTGAAGGTTAAGATAGACGTCTGTTTATATGCAAGCGGTTCAGATTTTCTGTGTGAACTCTCTAAGTATACTCTCTAAATAGCGTAGGATCAACCCATTGGTTTATATAAAAAATGGACTTTAAAGCTGTAAAATAGTATAGGGATTGAACAGATGGGAACGTTTTACAATGCTTCGAACAATAGAATAAGACAGTCAGTCATCACTTAAAAGACTCGCACGGCACATTAAAGAGCTGGGTGATTTAATGAAATTATTTGTAAAATAATTGAGCTAAGGTTTCTTTGAGTGATTCACTGCTCTGAGAAGCCGGTCGTTCTGAGCAGTGTTCCTCTTACCCCATGCTGTAAGATATTCATGGTTCACAGTCTTATTAACCAGCCACTTAAAACTCACACGTCGTTCCTTTATTTAAAGGTTTGATCTTGTGGAGTGCAGCCATTGTTCTCCACCAGTGCCCTCGCCCAATCGCTGGCAACATGATCACTCCGCTTGTCAAACAGCCAAACACTACTTCCATTGCTCGCACTATCGATGACGATAATGGCCAGTCACGTGTGACTGATTTTCAAAGTACCCAGTACAACTTGATGTGTATCAAACTTCCCTCCCAGTAGATCCACATGCACATCCAGCAACGTCCTATCTTTGGATTTCCGTACGTTAATAAAATATACTTCCACTCATTTTAAGGGCTTCTGAGACCTGAAATTTTGTCTGGAAACAAAACGTCTCGTCTGCTACTGAACATAGCACCAAAGGCACCACAACGCCACGAACGACGGTTCTATGAAGAGACTACACGTGTTAGGCAGTGGCTATTAATCTGAAAGCTTGTCATGAAAGCTATTCAATCGATCTACCTCGTACCTATGAAAAGTACAACTGTCACTGTTTTTATCTCGATGGAACCTCACACCCATCGTACCAAACAAAATAATCGACAACCAACTTCGAATAACCGAAATCCGTTTATCTCAATGAAACAGCAACGCCATCCCCCATAAAAGTAACTTTTTTACTCCAAACGATTTATCAGCTTCATTTTGCTTCCCGATGTTTTTAAAACACATGAAACGCATGCAACTTGGGCTTTGAAGTACTTTTTACATTTAACACCCGGGACGAACGACTGACTAGAGGAGCCACAAGGTCTCCAGTGAGAAAGAAGCTTTAGGCCACATTCATCTACAGAGCGACTGTCGCTTAATTCTCTATGACAAACGCTGTTTCACCTCCCTAACCCGTGAAGCAGCAGCATAAGCCTGGGCGAAGCCAAAATGACACCGTTACGGTGCAAAGAGACAACAGACCAGCAGATAACTGCAGTTTGACCCGTCTAAAACGATCACCCCACCTGAGCGGCAGCTGTCATTTTTATTGCTCTATATGGGTGATTTCCAATCGGTCCTTTTAACAGTAGTATAGAGGCATCTGACGGCACCATCAGTGGTCAGCCGTACATTAGCATAACTCGAAGTGTCCTACCAGATCACTCAATGAGTCATGTTTTTAGCCGACAAACTTCAGCAAATTGTACCGTTCCAAATGCAACCCGAAAAAGTTAACACGATACCTCATGTAAGGTCCAAGCTGAAACGGTTCAGCCTAACTACTGTCAACTGTTTTGATTACTGTAGCGGCTTGCAAATATAGATTCACGTGTTATATTGACGAGAAGACTGCCGTACTTCAGCAGGATTCCAACCCGTGCTTTCTCGCTCACCGGACGGGAGTCATACCCGGTGACCTACAGCTGATGCTGACCCATGCACTTCAATTGAAGCATGTTTCACCGGACTTCTGCTTAAAATTTCAAAACCCAGCGTCTTTATCGGCAATTTTCAGCCATTCATGTGTCTTTCACGATAGAGATTGTTACAGTCGCTCAAACACACAAGGAGCATTTGTTTCAGTGGATGTAAGAGAGTGGGATTTGGATGACCTTAGTTGTGAACCCACGTGTAAATTGTGCAACCGGAAGAACAGGTGCTTTTGGCGAGAATCTAGTCTGCGATCGCCGGCTTACCTGACGAACTACCACCGACACATTGTGTGTGGATCAATCAGATGTCTGCATACACAGAAGCATTCTTCGATACCTTCACTGTGCAAATGAGGGCGCTAGAAAAGTTCAAAAATGCATAAACTTCATATTTGCTTACTTCTTTGGGATCAGCATCTCCGTGATTGGTTACACGTTTAAGCCTCTACAACACTCATTAAACGAGTAGGAAATTATACAGACGTAATCTAGTACTCACAAGGCTGCTGGAAAAACTTAAACAGTTCATCATCGGTTTCGCTTTTCTTGGGGCTCATCGAGTAGGCGCAGTCCCCGAGTTGCCGTCAACCTTATGTTCCACTTGAACCCAAATTGGGCAGAATATGACAAATACTCCCATTTGCACAAAAATCTGGTTTTGACAGGATACTCAAATGAACCCAGGTTGGTCTCTCTTTTACGGTGTTCCACTTCAACTGAATGCGCTGCCCCGGGCTACCTTATGTTTCAGTTGAGATCTTTTCGACGTACTGCGATACCTCGGATTATGTAAGAGGCGGCCTTATGCAGTACAGTCAGTTGAAGAACATCACAACCGAGAGATTCAGCTGAGTCTCGTGAGTCTCCCGTAAAAACCAGATTGATAAGCAAATGAGTGTACTTGTCGAGTAGGAACTTAGTTGTTTTTCAGGACTGGTTAAAGAAATGATACACAGAAGGTAGCGTCCTACTGGGGTAACTGCACTATTTAGCGCATGAATTTTGTGCACGTTTGGTATGGATGCTTCATTTGTTTTTTGAAAGATCAATGATTATTTTATTGCAAAATAACTGGATCGAGGCGAGAGTTGATGAACCTAATCAAGTAGGAAAATTTGTGAATTTGATCCCGTAGCAAGTGGTAACAGGTGGGAGACGAATGTCACTTGAGGCAAAAACCCCGTGACTCTACCATAGACTGACCAATAGATCACGTTCTAAACATTCCAGTTGCCATAACAACCACGCCATCGAATAATACAGAGAACTGCGTGAGCTTTTATGGTACGATGGAGCGTTTTTTATTCAAAGATAGGACAAAACTGATTGTTCCAGCACAGCATCTAAACGGTACAAACAAGCTGCCATTTGGATGGGTTGGAAACACCTTCAGTAGAGTTACTCGCACTGGTTGAATAGGAAACAATGCAGGAAAATCAATATGTAACATGTATAGAAGGGTATACTCCCAGCAGCATTCTGGCAAGAGCAAGGACATTGTTCTGTTCAGTATATCCGTTTTAGTGTCGACCAAAGTGTGGTAGTAACGAATTATTCATTTTGTTGAGGCGAGCTCTATTTTATTTGTGTGTGGAAGCAATAGGTTCGGAAACATTTTTAGTAAGGGGGCAGTGAGATAGAGGAATAAAAATGATATGACGGAAGCCAACAGGAATGGATAGATCATGTGCATTGTTAGCAAAATACCCAAGTCATTGTAAGTGAAGTAAAACTTCACAGTTATGAGGTGGTGCAAAATAGGTATTTGTGTAATAAGAGCAACTTCACAGCCGCATTGCATCACGACAAGGGTGAATATAATAGGAGATAAAACTATTCAAATAAATTCGGCTGGCCAAAAGGTAGCACAGACAAGATGATCACCCATTCAATGCGCGGATTTGATATGCCGGTTGTTTTTACTCAGTCAAACAAACTGTGTTCGTTGGACCAAGTGCGAATTAGTTGGGGGACATGTGAGCCAGAATGTTAGGACCGATACATACTTGGCACCTAGAAAAGTATAAAACTGTTAGCAAATTTCGTAAAACAAAATTATCGCAAACTAGTGAATCATCCGGGGGGTGAAATGGATCCGGGGGATAACGGACAATTGGTTATAAAGAGCAAAGACAACGATCGTTCACAGTGAACAGCAGATAGGCCGCAAAACCAAGCCGTTTTTTCGATGGTAGCGTACCACTGAACCACGTATGTCTAAGTCACAGTTATGTACAAACAGGTAGAATTCATTCAACGTGATGGCGGAGTGGACAATCGATCAGATGGTGCGTTCTCGCCATCTTCTTGGAAAACAGTTGTTTTACTGAAAAAACCCTCAGGACCGTCGAGTATTGAAAGAAAACAGTTCGAAGATGAAAAGAGTTGAGAATCACCAATCCAGGATGAAGTAATTGTTTCTGAAGAACTGGCTGCACCAGAACTGGACCAAGGTTGTGGGGAGAAAAGAGCGCTCGATAGACCCACCGACTCGTAAGAAGCGGATGAATAAGGATTGTTCAAGCTGGCAGTTAGCGAAAAATCTAAATCAAGAGGAATGGGCCCACTTGCTTCAACCAATCCGTTGAGTGTTTGGAAGTCGAGATCAGATGAATCTAAGTTAAAAGCATCCAATATTGGACTGGAAGTAACTGGGGATGAGTTTAAAGTTGATTCAAGGTTTTTTCGTTCCTCTGAGTTCGAATACTGAGAGTCGCCGGAATCCAAGGGGTGGAGCACATCCGTTAGACCACTCATGTAAGAGAAGCATGACTCATTAGGTGAGGGTTGGTGTAATGTGCTATTTCCTGAATCAGACATGCCAGGAATGACTTTGTCGGAAGTGTTTGTCTCCAAATGTGCAAATAAGTCGACTGTATCTTGTCCGGATTCAGTCTGTGTCCACAAAGCTGGTTGCAATTCAGCTTCATCTCCATCTGAAAGAAAAACTGAAGCCCATTTTGGCATTCGTAATCCATCTGGTGATGTGCCTAAATGGGCTTCAGCCTCACCAGACGTTGGGTAAAGTCGACTAAAGTGAACAGAGTTGTCGGCGCTATCACCATGGTAATTGTTAAACGAGGACTGTTTGCACGTCTGAGTTTCAACGTGCTTCGGTGTAGAATGACCTTGGGGAAGAATGGACTGATACAAATGACCATCTGAATGGGCAGTACTACTGGTCCCGGAAAGAGAGGAGCCGACGGAACTGGAGGAGGCTGCTGAAGAAGAGCAGTCACGTTTGTTCAAACCTCGAGATCGAGGAGACAAGCCAGCCGGCACATAAGGTGGTGTGACTCGAGTGCTCCCCCTCGGTAGAAGTCTAGGGAGGCTGCTTGGTGAATCTGACTGAAGGTTTCGGGCACCAGAAACTCTCACTGTTTTGCCAGATTTGGTAATTGGAGGCCAACTGCAACCGACATCGTCTTCATCCACTAAAGGTATCAAGTAACTGGGACTACCACTAGCCTTAAAATGGATGTGTGCTCCATTATTATAGCCATTGGAATACGGAGGTCTTTTTGGATGAGTGATAGTCAAAGTAGATGCTAACTTTTCCTCTTTCAGATGATCGCGTGTCTCATTGCCCGAGTCACGAGGGATGGCCCAGCGTGATTGCCTCCTACGCGGCTAAAACAGAAAAGTACAGTGATCGTTTAAAAACGCTCCTGTCGAGAATAGGTGATAAATCTGTCCCCTGTTTCTGCACCTGACCTAAAAATAAGATACAGCTGACTTCCAAATAAATATCAATCATGCGGAATGGTTCAAATAGTGTTATCTGGAAACGATTCCTCTCAGGAGACACCCGTACCTACCGGACACGTCTCGATATCTGATCAGCATCGCTATCTACTTATTACGAAAAACTAGGCAGCAAATCCCCTCCATCATTAGAAGGCTACCCACATAACTACTGTTTCACCATAGAGGCCACCGTAATCATTCACCAATGTTGTCATCATCATCATCACATTATCGACAGCATAACATCAGTGTTCAACACATGCTTCGCTGCAGTCAAATGTTACCGCCAAACCATAGGCTAGGACTTCTGTTTGCGAGGGCTGTCTGCCCTTAAAAGCTACCATACTAATACCGCGGACTGAGGGAGAGAGCCATCCATTAAACCAAATCATGATTGATGGTTCCCAGTCCGTCCAAATGTTGAATTTTCAGGTGACCAGTCCACAAAATAGGCTACAACAGGTATTTCCATCAGAATCTGCAAGAGCTGTTTATCTCTAAATGGACCACAACCCAGCTCTCTACAGCGTCCATGATGTTAGTGTGAATATGAAGAAAGTCATTTACCAAGCACTTTTCCTCTGTTCAGGTTAGTATAAATAGGCCATACTTTCTAGTGTATCAGTATCAAATGCAACCCGTATCAGCTCTAAGCACATAACCTTATGAATTGTGAAAAAGTTTCACGGAATGCATTCATCGCTGAAGACAGTTATGTCAACAACCAGCATGCGTTTGACAGCATGCATGGCTAAAAATACTGTACTATCTGACAAGTTTTCTCGGTTCCCATGGGAACTTCTCATGTCTCGAATGACCGTGCCATAGGAACTTGCTAATACACTGAACGAACAATGAAAAAATTGCTTCACTCTTCTCTGAGCATCTTCTGTGCCCCGCAATTGTGCGATGTTTGTGCAATATTTGCACACTGATGAAAAAAATTGAATTCTGCTTAAACCTGAATGTTTCCTTTCACGTGCAAAGTTCAAGATCATGAGGAACAACTATCTGGAGGACGGAAGGGTTTGGCTGTGAAAACTTAAAATTTGTGAGGATGGTGGTCCCAAACCCTGTTAAACGCATATATATATATATATATATATATATACTACAGCAGAAAGGTTCGTTTTGTCGCATCAAAACCATTAGGTAACTGGGATGTCAGAAGGAAGGTTGCTTTTAGACACGGAGGTATCACATGAACAAGGTCATTTTCGTAATCGAACTGTTTTACAGTCGAACAAAACACCGCACCAACACTAAAGAGACTAAACTCACCGGTAGTGTTCTTGTGGGAAACTGCTTAACCTTAATTTGATGACGCGCCAGGCGTATTCGTTTGTCGGCCTTGCTTTGCGGGTTATCTAGGTGACCAATAAAACTCTCACGCCCCTCACGTCCACCGTGACCCTCAATGGAAGGAAGTGAAGAACTGGAACGTTGTTTCCTTGATACATCGGTACCAGCTGATTGTACGTTTGCCTCTAGACAATGAACACGTCGAAATTTCGCCTCCCATGTCTTACGGTCAGCTGCTGGACTGATATTATGTGGCAATAAGGTGTGGTTTCGACGTTTACCATCCGGAGGACTGGCTGTGCTGTTTTGAATTCCACTGAGAATGTTTTGGTCTTCCGGAGTTCCAAGGACACTTTGTGTCCTGACTTCAAAGGGCACTTCATCATACATTGGATCGAGTTGCTCGTGTTCTGACAGAACCGTGTGACGATAAAGAGGGCTTTTGCGTCGATGAGTGTGGGTGGATTGCGAGCCTGGATTTGGACCAGTTGTTTCTTGTTGAAAAAGTGAAATGCATGGGGTAGCGTAAGTTGGATCTCTTTCCTGAGACGTAGGAAATGGTCTCATCTGGTTCACATCGGCGGGCGATACCAGATGATGTGAAACGACCGGTGGTTGCTGCCGATAGACAGCTGAGTTGGCTGGCGAAGGTGCTGAGCTCATTGAGAGCGGTGAGGAAGATAGGGAAGATGAGGAGCCAGATAACGGAGAAATAGATTTGTGGCCACCAACACTCCAAAAATCTGATGGTGTCCCATAGGTATCTGACTGACTAACTGAGCCAACTAAATTCGCCTGCTGAGCGGTTCCCGGGAGGAAATTTTGCTGCACAAATTGCCCTTGCATTTGTTGTCGCTGTTGCAGCAGCATTGAACGGGGTACCGGAGGCGCCGGCCCCGGAGGTGGAGCTACCCGTTTGCATTTGGCCAAATTGGCCTCCAACCAGTCAGCATGTTTGGGATTGACACGCCAGAATCCACCTTTCCCACGTTCATTCTTGTCTCGTGGAACTTTTTCAAAGCATTTATTCAACGACAGGTTGTGCCTGACAGAGTTCTAAAAAGATACCAGAAAATAGTAAAATAAAAAAGTCCAAAGAAATATGATAATCAAACATTGGAACTAATAGAATCAGTTTTCAAACAGGTACACTAGTAACCACTTTTATGGTCTGACTAAGAGTTTCAATAATTCCATCTCGTACTCTTCATTTTTTACTGGGAACATCAAACGATGTCGCAGTAATTGGACAGGATACATGACTGTATTTATCTTTAGCCAGAGAATAGCCAAGGCTTAACAAGCAAACTAAACTGAACAGGACAATAACTATCCGCAAGGCACATTTAATGGGAATCAAAGTGGCAGGAATTTATTTCATTTTCCCTTCACGGACCAACAAGATGGTAACACAAAAGTTGTTTCACAATCTTTAGGTATTGTGGACATGAAGAGTGACTCCAAAGTAAGTCAAAAATCGGTCACATCTGACTGGAGTGCCATTCGTACCAGAAGTAAAACAGAATGTTCACTTCTGAGTAGCCACAATCGTTGGTGTAAGTAAACTGAGCGCCCGTAACATCCTAGCAGCTTGGGTCCTTCAGAAAGTAATCCTCACTAGTTTGGTTAATTTGAGCTATTTGGCATTCACTATCAATAGAATTTATGCGGCTTGATATAAAACTACCTTAGTGAATCCTTCAACGAACTGTTGTTCCTAGTAAGCATATTTTAAATCAGTTTCTGGGATAATGTCTATTACTTTTAAAAGGCAAGACTGTCGATTCTGCGAACTGAAGATAGTGTCACTGAAAAAGTAGAATTCCTCGCCCAATACAGAATATTAACCTGCTCAGTCCCAACACCGCTTGTTGGGTTTGACAGAATCCACCAGGAAACAGGATAGCAGAGATCATCAGTCAATAGTGAGCAAACAATTATTGAACTGGAAACCTGCAAATACACCTGAATCTTTCCTTTGTGAGCGCAGACTAAATGTACCCTGGTACAGAGATTTGAAAGTTACGAAATCCTGGGCGCTGTTGATGCCACCTGCTTTCCACTATGTAACTTCAGCACTTTCCAAATGTTTGATCGAATGAGTTGTACCACAACTGGCAACAGAGCTGTCGGCTTCTGTTCAGATTATTAGTGAATGATCGTATGTTTAGGCCTCGCGGAGCGGTTAGACCCATAAACGACCTATGGTGCTCGAAACTGGCACCAGAAGTAGATCTGCATACATGCAGACCTCGCTTCAGACCACCGGCGTAGATCCGCTGCCACCTGCGATACCAATGAGGCCGATTCATTCCCTAGCAGGGAACACATTTTAAGTAGACGATGATAGCTCTTCAGAGGTTTACTAACGAAGCGAAATGGAAATGGTGTCAAACGACCGCCATGGGGGCAAGAATATAAAGGTCGCTGGTTGGAAAAAGGCGCCGCGACCGTTCTTTCGAACCTGTCAAGCGTATCGTTTGTGCTTTTTGTCCGGTTCATAGCTTCCTGCTTTGGCTGTCATCTGTTCTGCCACAAACGTTCATCTGGTTATTGGTTTCCCCCAGATCTACCACAGTGTAAAGGTTTCACTTGCTAGCCATATCACAATTGCAGTAATTTTATAATATGCCCTACTTTTGTAAGCTGGAAAAAAGTAGGAGTGCTGCGTTGAACCGATCTAAGTTCAGCATATCTTTCGGTATCAATATTGTCGAATATGCAACAACTTCATACCTCAAAAGAAAGAGCGCTTAACCCACATTAACTAGACGAGAATGGTCTCTGAATCAAGCGGCATCACTTGTAGTACCGACCAAGTTTAACTACTTTCATCAGAAATGCCGATGGTTTCGTACAGATTTTGTACGTTGACTAGATTGTCCGTTTGACCGCTGTCATGCCAGCGCACTTCGACTGGCGACGGAACGCCTGCAATCCAACTACCAATTTCAACCAACAAATAAATAACAAGCAGTGCTACCAACCGAGCTACTCATGTTCCGCAATACTGCCGATTCCATGCTGTGTTTGAATGAATTCACGCCGTGATAAGTTTCACTTCTCTATCCTTCCTACTTTGAAGTTGGATGTTTGTTTTATGTACAAAGACTGACTTATTGTTCTTCAGATCGACTATGCTACAAAATCTTATTTTAGCTGCTGGTCTAAAGCCAACATTCATTAAGAGAGTACTTTAATCCTGTCTAACGTAATGTCATGAAATAGTCAACGTCGGCGCCCTAGTCAGTCAGACTTGACGTTGAAAATTTAGATTACGTACACCAGCACCTGATCTTCTCGGTGCACGTTGAGGTCAAAACAAGTTAATTTCAACTAAGGTGAAACAAACAGGTGATTGACCATCATCCTTAAGATAGGGTAAGTGTAAATGAAAACAGTACTGGTTGATGAAATTTAGTAGTAAGAGGTATTACTATGTCTATTTCACTAAAGGTGCTAAGGAAGGGAAATGAAGTTGGATACGGTAGTTCCAACTACTTTGCCTGACGTTTTCTTTGACAATGCAGAGGGAGTTCATGATCCCATCTACAAAATTGTGTCCGCACCGACGCATGGACGAGAACTGTTTGAGACAGGATGATAATCTGATATCATTATTAAGTCCTTTTGCAGAGAATGTAATTCGTATTGAACAACAAGTGTATCCAACACGAAATGCAGTAAACACCCATAGTTGAAATTTATCGGTGGATCGTTCACTGAAGACAAGTATTCACTGCCAATTCACAATTTGTTCAACAAGCGAAGCCATCGTTTCGCTTCTGCATTATCGGCGTTGTGAAACTTTGGGTTGAAGCAAGACAACTGATAAAAAATACATGACAGTATGGTTCCGTATTAAAACCCATCTACGACATTCTCAACCTGTATATGCCGCTTATGCATCCGGAAAAACGTGAACAGATTAAATGCGCCTGCTGGCTCACATCTTTTGTTCACTAATCCCTAGCGTCTGTGACATATTCACGCATGGCTAATTGATGTGAGATTGATTGCAGCAGTTAATTGCAGCCCTCTGTCACCGGAACCCGTATTTTTTAAAACGCCGTTCAAATATTTTCACGCGGAAGGCGGCCAGATCTATGAGTTCGTATTGTTTACGCTGTTCAAGCTAGTCATGAAATGCATGAACCTTCGATGCGGGTTGAATACTAAACTCGAGTTACGATAGGTGGTAAAAAGGTAGGAAAATAAAACCACACCAGGGTGTGAACCAAGGGGTGTTCCAGAAAAACAACAACTGACTGAAAATGGCCGAATCTGAGAGTTGCGGTTAGAATGATTTTGCTACCAAAATATACATACGCTTAACTCGGGTTGGTAGGAGTTTTTTTTAAAATAATTACACAGTTTTATTGGTCTGCAGTCATCCCCTTCATTCATCCCTCAGTAACATAATGCTGGTGCGGGTTGTACCAGCTGACGGTCAGTCCTAGTTGGTTGTGCGGTTTTCGGAATTTGTCTTCGCATTAATATCGCTTGAACAACCCTACTCTCGTGCTTGTGAGATTCTTCCGTTGAATCCACACCAAACGGAGGGAGCATTGGACTCGAGTTTTGCTCTCAATAAGGCTTCTCAGTAGTGCATATCTTAGGCCGTGCAGAGAGTCGAACCATGAACATTTGAAATGCGAGGTGAGCAGGTTGCCGCAACTCTGCCTGCATATGTTGGACGCGCATGAATAAAGATCTGTGAACTCACCAGAATAATTGCCCTAGGGAAGGAGGTAGTCTGTTTGAACAAGAGTAATGTGATACGGATTCTCCAGGTTTCGCAACCGCCTATAGCGAATACAAACTGTCCAGTGTTTTTTAAGTCTTCGTGGTGCCGCCTGACTGAGCATCCTTCACAGGTGCATCAGCCGCTGGACACATTGAGGGCAGTTACTAGGTTGTCACCCGAGGCACTCATATAACCCAATTGTAAACACGTTCGCCTGTTCACACGTGATAATTCAGGTGCGTTCAAAGTGCCCTAATGGGAGGTTGGTGGCAAGTTCAAATCCAGGCACTACCAATGAGCTGTAACTGGAGAGTAACGAGTCCAGTGCATCTTCCCTATTCGCGAGCTCACCAAAATAACGGTGCCAGAACACGAAGAGGGCTGTTTAAACGAGGTTCGTATGAGTGAAGAGAAAATCAGTTCCTTAACGTTCAACCATGCTAGAAAGTCCAAAGATGGACAGTAATTTCCAACGTTACGAGAAACAGTGGGGGGAGGCATCCTGATGGGTAAGAATATTGTTCGCTTCAGTAGGACTGAGATGTTAGCCTTTCCATGGGTATGAAAGCAGGGATGCTTCCCCCTGGATGGGTTAATGGAAAGGGGCCCTAAAATCAGCGCACTCTGATCAGTCGATGACTGTCTGTGACCATCGGTACATTAGTAAAACACGGTTGAGTGATTTGAAGAGTCAAGATTCCGACGTTAATAAAAAAGCACGTGTAGTGCGCAGTAACGTCAGACTTTGGTGCCTTACTGCATTCACCTCTGGGTTAGAACAGCCCCAAGCTGTATCCAAACTAAACTGTCGACGGAAACGAAACCAGCTTGAGAAAGACTTGTCATCGTTCACCTTGATTCAAGAGAGCAAGTTGTCAATATCCATAACGACCCAAGACATGACAGATCCAACAGTCCGAAAGCAGCTCATGAACCCAGGGTCCGCAAATAAGTCAAAGGGGTAACAGCGGGTCGTAAAAGCAAACGGCTGCAATGATACGCGAGTTACTGTTGTCACAAGGAATCTTCCACCACAATGAAATAAACCCATAAATTGCTACTTCACTAACTTCACCTCATAACTCCACAAGCCCAGCCAAGTTTTGGTAGCTTAGAAGCAGCATCGTTCAGCAACGCCTAACTGGAGAACAGATCTAGATCACTTACCCCAGTACAAAACGAAGAATTTTTCTAGTCAAACTGCGGACAGCCGTTAACTGGCTAAGAATTGGGAAAACGGCGGATCAGAGCCCCTTGTCAAGCTGAAGAGACCGATAATTCATAATAAATTCTTCATGAACTATGAAATGCAGACTTCCAAACCGCGAAGATGTAACAATAAACGCTTTGAAAAAAAGAAGGAGATCGATAGAATTCAGGCAGCTATTTTGGAATTAATCTTTTGTGTATAACAGACAGGATTTTGGGACACATGCTGCTCAACTAACTGCTCTTTGGCAGTGAAGATGGCGATGTTCCCGGAGAGCTGTATGGAAAATAATGTAACCTTAGCGTGTCTGGAATGATCTTTGCCGCAAAGTAAACACAGCCGAATCGTTATGAACGCAACCAATACCTCTATGAACTGTTTGTGGACCCTGCCAAAGCCTTCGACCCAGTCGACGGCAAAAACTTTTGAAGAAGGTTTGGCCGTCCAGACAAATTATTCCTTCTCACCAAAGCCTTTACGCCAGGATGAAAGTGCTGATGTGGACTTTTGAAACAGTTCTAACAGAGTTTAAAATGAACTGAGTAACAGAGCGGAATTGTACTTTGCCCTAGTCCTGTCCCTTCCGCAGCCAGCAACCATCTACACAGAAGCGTTGCACCATTACTAAGGTGGTATACCAATCCAGTAATGACTCAAGGCATTTATTGGCCAAAACGCATGTAGGTACTGCTGCTTGTGGGAAGTTGCGTTTTATCCTCCGATTCTGAAGTGGGGTTGCAATGGATGACTCTGTCCTTTGGCTCAGCTACACCTTGCTTTGGCTTACATATAAAAATCTCTGAAACATCTACATTGATAAGACTAGACTGGGCGTTCAAATTAAGGCACCAAATATTCAGCCTAAAGGTTGTGAGAAAGCGTTTGCACAAACCTGTGATACCCTAGAGGGACAACCCCAGATCTCAAGCTTAATGGTGAAACCAATGCACAGACAGTACAGCACTTGGCCGACCTAAAAAACATGCCCGAAACAACCAGAGTTGCTATGTTGTCTTCACTTCCGTATAAAAGCGAAAGCTGGAAGCTCAACAGACGTGTTCGAGTATTCAAAGGATTTAATTTGTATTATCCAATGCAGAATATTTCGACTCAAGTGGACTGATGAAGTCCCGAAGTTCTTCAAAGGGCAAGCTCTGACGGTTAACTCTACCTACACTCTTCTGTTCTATTTGAGTCTGTTCCCTCAGACTAGAGCATCCCGATTTTTCTTCCAATCTCGAGGAAAGATGACAGAACAGTATGCGAGAATTATCGGGCAATCATCCTCATACGTAATGCCGCTAAGATTTTTGCATCCGTGCTCCTAGGATGGTTTTTGAAAGTTTTTATTGGATATTTCGTCTAAAATTTCCCCACACCACCAACAGTTTTCGACGGTATAAAACGCTTGAATACCAGCCGACGAAGGTGTTTGCCATTCTAAAAAAGATTGTGTGGACCAGCTATTCACTCTACTTTGAATTCTGGAACACCGGAACAAATTTCACAGCAAAGTATCGCCTGTTTCATTAACTATCACGCTGCGTTCCGCTCTATCCACTGCAAGCCACTGGACTATTGTCCTTGCTGTTAGTATACCAGCTAAACCGGTTGCTCCCGTCAGCGCATATCACTTGTCAACAAGGGCTCCAGTCCCAGTTTACGGGGAAGAAAATTCCCAGTTTGACCTTGCCCTTTATGACCAGTGTTATTCAAATTTGCAAGTGATTAAGTGATGCGGCAAGCACTTGAAAGATACTTTGGCATCAACATAGGCCCAATCACTTGGACTGCAGATCTTGAATAAGCAGATGATATTGTTTTACTGGATGACAACGTAAAACGCATATGAACTACTCTTGATCAGTGTAGAACTCGTGAAACTTGCAATCAACAGTATAGGTTTTTCGTACAAGCCAATGGTCACAGAGTAAACTATTGCGTAGGAAACGAATAAGTTGACCGCATCACTGTCCTTCGATTCTTGGGTTTTACTGCTCTAAGGGTCCTGATAAGAAGCGATTGACCTTCTAGTGAATCCAACAACATACGTCTTTACGTAGATTACGCAGCCCTTGTGGATGGGAAGTTAAACTAGCTTGCACACGAAAATTCGTGTATTCAAAACTGCAATCCATTCAGCCCTATTTACGGTTGTGAAACTTGGCCGCTTCGTGTATAAAATAAGCCCAAAGACTTGAGATTTTTGCCACTGGTTTAAAGCGCATTCTCAACATTCGACCTATTGAGAAAAGACCAAAATCAGTAGTTAGGGAACGTCGTTTTTAGTTTCACGTCTCAGGCAACCGCTACAAAAAACGCTATGTTGCTAAACCAGACCTAATGGTCGGACCACTTGGGGTTAATGGTTGAAAGTGATACCTGAAAACTTAACTGTGATCAGCTGAAGAGTGCAGTTCAAACTTGGGATGCCCACGATTCTATTAGTTGGATAGCCTGAAGTTTGAGTAGAAAAACTGCAACCTACATTTCACATAATGACATGACGAGAGAAATGGAAAATGGTCATCGATTCAGTCGTCATAGACTCTGATGCGTTTTGATGCAACAAAACATGATAGCCATTAGAACTAGGCTGAGTCTCCCAAGTTTAGCTACGGCCACATAGCCGATAAAAAATGCGGATGCGTATGCTTTAGTAAGAATGGCTTTTTGAAACACCAGCTTACAAGCACCGGCCTGTCTACTAAACAGGAACGAGTAGACAGCAGTAAGTTTTCCTCCATATTTCGATAAGCACCTACCTGACCTGGTCAAACTTCGGAAAAAAACATATCAGCCTCAGCCACGATGAAGATGGGAGTTTCAGACCATCGAAACCAAATAAACTTCATTGTAGAGGGCAAGGCTCAGCTTGGAATGAGACAGGCGTAATACCGGGTACCTAGAGGGACAACATTATTCTCCAGATTGAAGTCCCAAGATCGAGAGAGCTGGTGCTAGTACCATCTTGTAACTTGTGTTTTGAACGGTATCCTGAGGTATTGCATTTAATGAACCTGAGTGTTAATACGAGACGTGGAAACTGAACCTTAAATATCGTGGAGGGGTGATTTTTCTACCTGAATACATGTATCCGGTACATTCATGTACATCAAAATCTCCTCTTTGTAGAAACAAAACTATTGACCAGGAATCTGACCCTCTTTTTCAGTGTCTGATTTAAGTTGCATATCACTTCACCTTTTAGGTATATTTTAAGTAATTGTGTACGGGGTGAAAAATTTACTCCATACTATGAAGTTTAAACTAACTTTGTACCATTGCCGTGCTGGTGGGTTTCGATGATACCGGAATATTGGATAATGGAATAATGTATGTGGTACCTCTGTGGGGTACTTATACATAAAAATAGTGTATGGAGGTTTCCTGAAGCTCTTCTCAGGGTTTTAGGTAATTATACCGGGAGGTCAAGCGGATGACTACCACTGTTCCTAAGTTGATTTTACCTCGACTACAAACCTCCAACAAGATTTTCAGTGAGGCGAACAATTCATTTCAAAATGCACACGAAAAAACATGTCTTTGATAACTAACCACTGGTTCTATCGGAAACAGGCAAACAATTTATGTACGAACGGCAGGAGGCTTTTCATTATCTTCATTGTTTCCAAACGCCTGATGATGGTGAATACAGCAGGTGGCAGTTTAGTTGACCTTCAGAAACGTTTTGCGGTTAGTACTGATTCTATGAGCTCGAGAATGCCCACTGGCCTCCAGCAGCCCGAGCAGTGTAAGGAAGAAAGGTCTAATTTTGTTATGTCTATTTGGCAAGGACACGCAGTGTGCAGATCACGTGCGAAGTAGACCTTCCCAGCCCGGTCCGTAATCTCTTCTTACAAGGCTCTCACGGTCTCAAAGCAAAAACTAGTTCCATCCCGTCCTTCTCCAGTAATGAGGATAAGACCGCAGTTCATCGAGACCGTACACTATGTCCCACCAACCATATTCGAATGCCCCAGGTTGTGCGTAGTTCTGATCGTGGAACAAAAGACTCCGTAAAATTCAAATCTGCAAGTGACTATATTAGTCTGAAACCAATGTTAGGTTTGGATGCCAAAGCTGATGGTACTGAATGTCCGAACGGCTGATGTATTGCATATGTGAAGTCTGTGAGTGCGAGTGAGTGAGCGTAATGCGATACATAAGCGGTACATAATTAGTGTGAAGGAAACTATCTGGTCGGTCAAAATGATCCTCACAAATGACGGAATGTTAGCAAAAAGAGAACCTCTAGTGCACCTGACTCGTTACACCGTCTTAGGCATCCAATAACATGGACCTACAAAAAACCGCAAGATAAATTCGTGAAAATCGAGCTATCAAGCAATCAGATAATAGGTATACGACGGACTATGAATCACAAGCAACCATCCTGCACCATATCACCTAGTCGTTAGATTATACTGAAACAATTCCACTCGTCTCCTTCCGTCAGTAAAACCAAATGTTCGTAAGAAATAATCAATAGAACGTTTTTAGCTAACTGGACTCTTTTATGCAGTGTTTCCATAAAAAAACAAAATAACAAAACCAAGAGAAATTTTGAGGGAGAAAAGCTTTGTGCGTAAACACACTTGACCATACCAATGCCAGACGCAAGAGATTAATAACCACTACTTCCTATTCCTTGCTGTCTGTTTAGGATTGTCTAGAGCAACCCAGCTTGGGCGTATCCAAAATTCCTCAATGACCAACCGTTAGTAAAATCATTCGGTGCTTTAGATAGCCGGACTTTACAAGCCTCGGTTAGTGGATGTAACGTAACTAGAGAACAAGCGAAGCAAACTAAAGTCTAGTTCAGCACGAAATAACTGTCTTTCTCGATATTGTGTACAGAAAAGGGCGCAACTAAAAGTTACTTCTTTTCTCATCTATTTTCAGTGCGCAGACAGGTGCATCTGGAAGCAAATCAATCATGTGGAACAGGGAGTAGGATGAAATGAATTACGAGGTCAGGGGTGTATCATGCCTTTGTTGATATTACGTGTAAAAATTGATGAGAAAAACCGCTCAATGCATGCTTAGTGACCACTAACTTGGGGATTGTTGCTACTGTTTTCACCTTAGAAATATCACCTGAGGGACAAGGCAGTTTGATAATCAGGCGCTTGTGACAGTCACACCTACGACTAAATCGAACGCCATTTTTAAGTTTATATGGAGAAAAGGCTTTCAATAACTATCCCTAACTAGAGGGCAAGCAAGGGAGCAAGCTCATCAGATGATAAAGTTGCATATAAATTAAATAAGCATTACAAAATTAGTAATGGAAAGATGGCCATACACAGGTCCACGATTCCTATCTACCAACGCCTTCTTCGAAAGAGTCTCTGACACCTCATAAACTCCGAAGGCCGGTTACCAAACACCGCCTGTCACCCACAACACGTATTCCACGATATGTCAGTGACCAAACTACCTGTTAGACATCTAAACATTACTGCGTGAGTAAACTATCATCCAGTAAAATAAATCAAAATAATCCCTTACTAAACTCCACGTTTCAGTCTTCAATGTATGTACCCTCTGTCAAATTAGGCAACAGGTATCTCTTGCTGAATCCTTGCTTTCTCTCTTTGTCGATGTAAGCTGTCTCGAAGCACTCACGCAAGACCCCACCCCGGTTGTGCACTTCAAGCCACTTAGAGCGAGCTCAGATGTTGCATTCCGGTCCGGCCTGTCACCCATGCTAAGTATTTCACGACGACGCACCAGTGTTCCCCTCACAGTCGTTTCTGTGAAACTTCTGTTATTGTTCCACAAGTCCGCATCAGTTGGTGGGGAAGCAGTCTTTTGTACATTCCGCTTGCCATTCTTTAGCGCGTGGCAGTACAAATCGACATACATTCAATCAGCTGGCACTTATAGTCAAGATTGCATTGACTGTAGATGACACGTTCTCAGACCAGATTGCTTAAATAAACACTTTACAGGCGAAGAGCAGAACAGAGCAGCAAGAATGTCACCTTGTGTGTAAGAAGGCCTGAAATGAGCACAATATGCGTAGACAAAACCTTGTTGGTCAGTTAGCTAAACGCTCAAAAGAAATTTTTACAGTGTTATAAAGCAATAAAACGTCACACCTTACCACTTTCTGTTCCGGAAAGAAGTGCCCATCAAGAGTTGGGTAGTTCAGATATTATCACAAAACTAAAATTATCTGATGGACAGGACGTCAGTAAGCAGTTCAGTAGAAGTAACTGGAACCAAATTGGACTAATATTTGGTAAAAAGTGGTTCCAGTATACATCCGACGACATCCGGGAAAGCATCACATTAAACTAACTCAACCAAGATCGACCAAGATCCTGTCAGGTTTAAATCCTGAGACAGATTTCAAAGTCTTCCTCAAAAGATTTCAGCAAAAGCTGACCGTTTTCTTCGTAGCTTGGAATACGAGCATAAATGCTACCTTTAAGCATCTTGCGCAGGAAAGAACACATTAACCAGCTAAAGAATGCGTTCGGCTGCTCTGGATTCAACGCACAGCAACAGCACCCGCAACAGCTGTCGGCCAGTTGAATACCGGGACATGAAGGAAGCTACAGCTACAATTTTAGGTAGGTTGCTTCATAATCTAGTTCAGAAACTGGCTGTTAGCGTGTCCTCAGCAGATCTGACTGGCTTCAAGGACCCACAAAACAAAGAAAAATTTATGGTCCCCGGCATCTGAGGTGGAAATGAGTACGGCGTATACTAACTTTGCTTTGAAAGTCTGCCTACAAATCTTAAGTACTTAAATCTTATGGAAAGGAGACGAACTGCTGATTGACGAAAATTCCTTTTTTATAACCATTACAGGTCCCTAACAACGGACAACTCTGCCCCCCCTAATACAACCAAATGCGGTAAATTATGACCACAACACATTTTGGTAACAGGCAGCTGATATCACATGACACTGGAAGACACAGAAGTTGACTACTCCATGTGGACTGTCGATGGACAGAGCGTTGCAGGGAATAAGCAATGCGCCTACTCAAATGTGCGTTTATTCTCACTTTTGTTTGCAATTCAGATGCACGGTAAACCAAACAAAGCTCAGTATTTTATAAAGAATCTCCGAATTGGCTGTGCACACTGAAATCATGACCATCAGATACTCACTAAGTAAATCTATCTTAAAGTATTTTGCGGAAAGGTAATCATATAAAAATTGAACTGTTTGGTGAAGACAAAGTTTAATAAAAGGAGATTAACCGTGGTAAATAGTGATTTTCCGGAATCCACCAAAATAATTCTGAGAAAGTCAACAGGTCTGGAAGAGTTGTTTAAACAGCTACTTGATAATCTCCTGTGAACAAGATTCAAAACAGAAACAAAGCATTGCATAATTTTGTGGAAAGCAGGCCTTCTTGTCATCTCAACCGGTGGTGAAACGATACCTACTTTGTAGACACTATAAGAGTGTTCACGCACGAATCACTGTACTGAGTACGGATTGGAAGCCACAGGATCTGAAGTTTACTCGTGGATCGACATTTAATGAGCTGCTTCATATCAGAGAAAGAAATAACTTAAAACTCTTGACTGCTAGGAGAAAACAAACGTCTTCTCCAGGTAATTCTTTCTTTTCATGATGGCTGCACTTCAAACTTCTCCTTGTCGCAGGAGCACCAATTGTTTCTTTGATAACAGTCAGAGGATTCGTGTTAAGACAGCATAGTTGCTGCATCGGAGCTGATACGAACTGACGGGCAACATCCATCAATACGTATCGTTAGGATACTTTGCAACAAGATCTTTAACGTGGTTGTAAATATATATCCAACCGGAATTGTGTTGTGATCTTGTCTAACACTTTTAACCAGGATTTCAAGCCATTTTGTATTACTTATATCGAGTACCCAGACGACACAGCTCTTCTTGAATCTGTCGCCATTGTAATGCAAACAATATTAAATAATCTAAATAATTTTTTCTCACGGTTTATCATGCTTTTTACGCCCACAAAGTTTAAATTGGTGCTGCAATACTGGGTTGGCTCGAACCCTAACCTTACAATTGCGGATGAAATGAATGGGGGAGTAGACAAATCTGTCTACCGGGACAGTTGTATCAGTCCCACTGTTATAGTCAAAGATATTTCCTCACGTGCAGCGTAAGTGTGAAATCAGCTTATCTATCAAGGGCCGAGTTTACAATGCTGCGGTACGCTCCAGCCGGTACGCTGCGGCTGGGTTAGAAACCCGGCCTCTGCGCGACCAGGACGTTGAAAGACCTTCAGTGTTTGACCATCGACATCTTCGGAGCCTTTTCTGAGTCTGGTGGGAACACCCAATCAATAAGGCTGACTTAGGTTAAATGGTGTTCGGTGGAAATAACTCGCCTACGATGGATGAACTGATCAAACTTCATAGGTTGCGCTGGCTTGGCTACGTGCTCCGCATGCCAGTAGACCGACTTACTCGAAAGGCTCTTTTTGAACAACCACGTGAAGGGTAGAAACGAGCCAGGGGTGGTCAAACAATGACCTGGAAGCGAATTATGAAAGCCAATATCAGCAAACATAGCTGCACCGGCCATTGCCGTCTCCCTGGATGGGCACCCTGAGACGAGACACATCAACGGCTAGACACATTCAATTTATTGACCCCAATTTATCAGCTATAAACCGTGTACCATAGGCACATTGGTTCCAGCTGCTACAATTTCGATCACCGGAAAACGGGAGAGTGTGGAACATACAGCCAAGACTTGGAGGCGATGACATGTTCAGTTTGTTCAGAAATTGGGTAGCTACACATTAAAGGCGATGGCTTCGATGCATCGGCGCCACTGACTGCGCGATTAGGCCATTTCTGCCAGTGTCAATAGCCATTGGTGAGTTGAGTCCTGGGATTCCCATCCGGGGAGGGGGAAGTTGTCGACTCGACTAAGTTAACTGGTTAGTGTTTCCATAATTCATTGCCAGGTCATACATTGTCCACCCCTCTGTTGCTTCCACTCAGTACAGGGTTGGGCAAAAATAGCTCTGCAAGGGAGGCGGTCTTCTGGCATGCGGAGTACATGTCCTAACCAGCGTAACCCATGAAGTGTGAGTGTGTGTCAGACATGGCTCACTCGCGCCATCAGTGGCTTTCATGCATCCAAATTGTTGCCTTCAATGCACAGCGCCCCTACCAATCTTTCCAAAGAAAAGTTCCCTGACAACCCTGTATTTAAGCATCAATTATATCGGCTACCGTATTCAATGCGCAGCTACCTACCCCACCTCCCCGAATCATTGGTGAACTAAATTGTGGTAGCTAGAACCACCAAACGCGGTTTTTACAGAGGATGATGAATCATACCCATGGTCAAGTGAACTGCGTAACTTTGAGATTATGAACGTATTTTGCAAGGCCACTGAGGAATATGGCCATTTCTGCTTCGAGTTGGATGTCAAACTAGTTACCTTTTTGCAAGAGTCCACCATATCAGGCAAGCAATATACGGGTCGCCAAAATGTCCAACAAAATCGCTAAGAACCGATTCAGCTTTCCACTGTTCACTTTTAGAAATGAAACAGTGATATTTTCATAATAAGTATTGCCGACTGGCAGTTCCAACTTTGTAAACGTTTACCAGAACAAATCCTGGACAAACAAAATTTTCAAAGGCCCCAATTTGAGCCTTCTCTGCCATGGTCTTTCAATAAAAAGCGTCCATGCTGTTCAAAGAATATGGAAGAGAAAGGAAACATTTCCTCTAGGAAGGTTAAAAAAAGTTCAAAATGCAACCCAACTGGACTAAGTGCTTTCTAAAGGAGCTACCGCAGTTCTTCAGAGTTATCTGTCAACTACGTAATTCATCAGCTCTCTTGCCACTGCAGAGACATTTATGTAGCCAGAATAGATGGCATTCGTTAGAGCACATAAAAGAACGTGCTATCGGATGCGTTATTTGGTAACTTGTACGAAGGTTTGAAAGCACAAACGGCAAACCTTTGTAGGTTCTTTTGCAAACTGATCATCGGATAAATTTATAGGCTTCATTCAGATTGCTTTCATGCAAATACAACCCCAAACTCCTGTCTACAAGCAGAACTTCATTTATCAAACTCCACTACTTGGTCATAGGTAAAATCTTATAAATAATAATTATGGGCAGATAAAAAGACCTCGTGGATTAGGTTGAGGAGTTTGCCAGGTCATACAAGCTCCTCGGGTCATGGAACATATCGGTCATCTTTCATAACTGTTCCATCTTTTTCACTTATTGTTTCACTGACCGCTACATTCCTATGCCAATTCGATCGTACCAGTTGATATAATGCACGGCTGTTTCTCGTAGCAAAAGCCTTTTTCATCTCCTGAGCTTTCAATGTCCACCAGAGTTTCGGGTCTTTCCTCAGGCTCTTTGTTATTTGGCGTTTGAGGGATTTGCGTGCGCCGTCGTACTCGTTGCCTGCTATTAAGGATATTTTGGCATCAAACAGTCGATGATATTCAGTGGTCTTTTGGTCGAATTGGAAGACCAGAGCAGCTTTCGTGAACCTACGTCACTTGCGGAATGGGCTTGACATCAGCTTATCTGTCAATGGTCGAGTTTACAATGCTCTGGTGCGCTTCATAATACTATACGGATCAGAAACCTGGCCGCTGAGCGCCAAGGAATTCAAAAGGCTTTCAGTGTTTTACCACCAATATCTTCGAAGCATTTTCCGAGTCCGGTGGAAACACCGTCTTACCGAATGAGGATCCAAAGACGGGATACATCAATGGTTAGACACACTGTCAGACATAGCCCAGGCGCTCGTGCATCCAAGCTATTGTTTTCAATGCATAGCTCCCTTCCCAATCCCCCACTTAGAAGTTCACTGTCAGTCCTGTATTTAAGCATCAATTTATCAGCTCCCGCCTTCGATGCGCAGCTACTTATTCCACCTGCCCAGATCATCGATGGACGAAACTGTGGTAGCTATAACCACTATACGACAAGTATGTGGTTCTTAAAGCTGATAATGATGACGATGATGATAACTGTTCCATATCCAACTGGCAAGAGTCCTTCCTAAATGGGTCTCAAACCAGAGAAAGATCCAGTTGATTTTAAGACAAAACAGTCTTAGTTTAGTGGCTGTACTTTGTAGTAGGTTATTCATTAATATTTATCAATTTGGCGCGTAGTGATTACAGTTCCAAAAGCCACTATGCCTTATCGGATTACCAATATAAATAGTTCAAATCGTGCATTTCGGATTATATAACTCTCGTACAAAAGATTCAAACTGTTGGTCCCTTCCGCTGTTCCAAACCATGATGTTTTGGATGCTGTATTCGTGCACATCCCGGATAAGTCCCTGATTACCCTCCAAGGTGTTTTGAAGAGAAACAAAAGTGTGCACTTAGGTTGCCGACTTGTGCAAACCTGTTTTCCTGGTATAACTGTTTAAGTCACTTTAGGTGCGTATGCTAATATCTTAAGTCAACAATTTTTATCCAAGAACTATATTTCACGGTATTTCCTAATATAAACTGTGGTGATCACAACTTCAGCTTGAATACTGGCGGACAATCTAATGGAAATTCGATCCGCGTTCGACTGTTTCTAGGCTATCATTTGGGTTATGCAAAAAATACACGGAAGAGGTGGCCATTGATTCCAAACAGTTTTTTAATACTGCTGAGTTTAGGAGTTCAAAGGCGTGTAGCTAAAAAGCTAGCTTGGCTTGATTAGTATTCGACTATTACCAGATTTTTACTTTTGGAAGTTGAAAGCAGCTCTTAAGCAGCTCTTTAAATCAAACACTGACCTATTATCTGACGGTAAAGCGATGAACTGAGAGCTACTCACCTTGTTTAAGTTTATATTATTCGTTGTTGAAGTGAGCATCAGTTTTTTCACACGAAAGTAAGGTGAATGCCTGACAAACGCAATCATTTGCCCTCACTTACCTATCTGTATCTTTGGTCAAAACTAAGTCCAACATACAAAATATTGAGAAAGGTAGGGGTCAAAGAAGCTACGTTTTTCGTAAAAGATGGTTTTTTTGGCCTGCAGCACTACAATTCTGGCGAAAAATTGTACAAAAGTGCTTTATGGAAATTTTACCAGATACTAACATATTTGGAGGGCGCCACCACAGCTGCCAAAATAAGCTAGAGCTGAGATTTTAGCCACCGTTGAATCCATTGACATACGTATTTACAGACGTTAACTTTGTGTTTGAAAACGTCCTGTCTGTAAAATAGAACCTTTTTGGTCAGCGGACTAAATTAGAAACGGAAAAGGCTCACAAAACACCGCTTTTGGTTTAACATGGACCTTCGCTTTGATCAACAGGCTGAATCTGCAAACCGATTTTACCTGTCGCATAATAATAATAAACAGGTTAACTGAACTCACACCATGTTGCTCTTAATGTAAGTACTCATCGTCAGTGCTGAAAGCTAAGGTGCTAATGCGTTACAATAATATGTAATATTTTTCGCGGGAGCAACTCAAATAAGTTGTGCTGCCTATTCTGATCCGTTAAGTTTGAAACAAAGGAACCACGAGATTGGGCATAATTAATAATTAGTTTGATGACCTGAATTGCTAGAGGTTTCTTAAATACATGGAATTTTGGTCAGTTTTTTATGTCGTTTCCTCTCATATTCTTAATTGCTGCCTTTTCCTCAAGGTCCAGACAGTGTAGTTCTTCAGTAAAGCATCTTAAGTGGTATTGGAAAACAAAAATTGTGTTTCCATGTCAAAAATGTTCACCGCAAAGCCAGGTAATCCTGAAAGGTTTATGCACATCAGCACTATTTTAAACGCCCTTATTACCGCAACATGCAACAAAATTATTCAATAAACGAACTTAAATTTGCAAGGTATTTGTAGCCTGGGCTAGCTTATTGATTGTTGGCTTGTCCGCCGAGCCTGGTGACTGATCACCAAACGATCTAAGTAGACCCGTGTGGACGCTAAGGAGCTGATTTTGCACCGATAGAAAAAATACCCCGAAATACCTTCCCCAGCATTTAGCCATTATTCCAACTTCGTCGTAGACTACCGTGAGTGTAAACTAGATAGGTTTCTCAACTACCATAAGCACACCAATTAGTCTTGTATTTTTTAGTCACTCAGTTTATTTTTACCATCTTTAGTTCAAAATCCCTGTGTACTTTCTGTGCCCATGTATCATATCCAAGCAAAATTAGCTGCTGAACCTACAAAAACTACCTCTTCTGCATATTTTAGCCATTAAACACCCTCAATTCATAGGCATGCTTTTGTTGCTTTCAGAGATCAAAACCGGCCTGATCAATAAATACCGTTGGACTAGAAATACCATTATCGGTGTCTTTGTTTCCTTCTCCGAAACTCTGACAGACCACGACACCAAAGTCAAAGTGCTACGTGTAGAGTACATGGCACGCTGGCCATTTTAATGTGATATCACTGAGATCAGAAAAAGTGGTCGGTCGTACCAAAAAATTGGTTTCATATTAGGTGCTGTCTACTTCGGCAAACCGCAAGGGGCAGCACTGTTATTACTGTAACTTGTTCTCATAAAACTCCTCTGGCTCATTCGATAACCAATACTATAAAAACATCAAGGTTTTGAAAAGCATGGTAGCCCTTGTACTGAGGTCATTTTTCACCATAGTCTTTTTCAGACTTTTTTTCACACTGCCGGTGATGCTTTATATACGAACTGTTGCGCTTCCTGAGGAATTGCTTTTTGTAGTCATTTAGTCACTTCCTCAGTGCTTTCCACCGTAAAAACCAACGTACTAAGATACATGAGTAGAGTGTCTAGTGGTCTTTCAAGCATCCAGGGAACAACGAATAAAACCAGGCCGATATGTCACTGAAGCATGGCCTGTAATCATATCCATTACTGCGGTTCAGGATCTGAATGCTGAAGGGTGGATTAACCCACTTGTGTGTCTACATTATAAGGTCACCAAATCGACATACCTAGAGGACTGGGTCTTCGTACCACACGGATTTGTGTTGACCATTCGTCTTAGGTGATGCCCTAAGGTGTACAACACTCTAGAGACTCACCTGCCAACTCGAATCGGTATGGCGATAATAAGCAAAGTTGCTCATTATCCATCCATAAATATCCGAAAGTGTAACTTTTGGTTTTCCAAGTTCCCGCATTGCCAGGCAAATCAGCGTCGCGTATGAGAACGGTGGTTTTCCTGTCCATTTTGTTCTGTAGTCCATACGAACCTGGGGATCACACAAGCTTCCGGCAAACGGTTGTGTACAAGCGGAAGATTTTAGCGTACAATCTTTATGAGCAGAAAGGTTATATAGCAAAACTGACGTACTTGTATTGAACTCAGACGACTTCTGAGTGTTATCCAACTCCAAACCAACCGGATGCATATCCTGACCATGAATGATAAAAGTACCGAATTCGCTTACATAAAGCCACGTGAGATTCGTCAGAGAATCATCGGGTGTGTCAACGGCGTCTAGCTTTTGCAGCCAATTTTTTCTCAAGCGTTCTGACAACGTACTTAATCCACCCTCATAGAATTCGACTGTGCGGCTTATGATATCCAGAGGCATCGATTAATGATCATACAACGTATGAACCATATACGTCCCAAAGTAGTGAGGTGCAAAAATTTTGATAAAGGGTTCTATGAACGCTCCGTATATCAAGCTGCCAGCAACCAGCCCTTCTGGCCGAAACTGAAAGCCATTTGTATTGCCGCTTTTCTACCCCGCTCCCTTTTATCGGTGGATTTGCATAGCATCGTAAAACAAACTAAGATTCAAGTTCACGTTTATTTCAACTGGCGCTAGATTATAGGATCGGTTGAGCTTGAAATTCTTCTGTTTTGCAGAATACAGCGCATTGCTCGCTCGTTTCCCCTGAAATGTTGCCAGTACCGACTTGAAAATTTCTAGAGACCTTCTCAGGAATCCAGAAAACACTAAAATCTGTAGTACAGGTAAAGAAGTTAGGTATGCTGGCAGGAGGTCATAGTATCGTGGCCTCCTGTCTCCAGTTAAATTTACATGACGGATGGAAGGAAAGAATTGGTCTGAGCTTTATCCGTGGAGAGAGGGGCTAGTCCAAACCAAGTGCGCTTCAGGAAGTTTGCGGGCTCTAGAAGAACGGCAGGTTTCCTTCCGTATTATTCTTCCCCGGGGTCTTGTGGGAAGATATGTGGATAATAAGTCTCATCCAGACATGAACGAATAATACGGTTCACTCATGTACTTCATCCGTCCTGTGTGCATATTGGAGACATTCACAAACTTAAATGGACATCACTCAGACCGCTGCTGTTTCTCTCATCGGGACGGCTAAAGAAGTTTGTTTCCAGTTTTTTTAAAACTCATTTCCCGTAAACACGGAAGATCAGTTGCTTGTTGTGGTGACGTCTCATTTTCAAAATAAACCGGTGTTGCTTTGGGAAAATTTTCCAACTTCGTTTCAATATCTCGTTTATAATATTTCATATATTTTATTTGTTTTCACAGTCTGGGAAATAGTTCTTCCTTATGAGTCCAAAGAAGGATAAAGCCGTATGTGGGTGCTCTGACTAATCGGCAGCCATACTGGTGGTAATAAATTAAGCTCCATATCTTGACCACCCCTGCGATCTAAACATGAGGGGTTCTTTGGCATATTCGATTTACGAATACGGTAAACGAGCGATTTATGAGAAAAGCAGCCAGACCTCACCGGTGACCTCAAGGTTATTTCAAAGTGAGTTACTGGCGGTCAGTTTTACTAGAAAACTGCGCAGCGGTTAGCGTGCCCAATCAGGCGTTAGCTTAAGATCTAGGAAGAAGTTGCAACTAGTCGTTTAAATCGAGGAAAGTATCGGCGGACTCAGCGGACTCAAGAGGGTTGTTTCGGAATGAGTGCTCCAGAGGAAAATAAATTGCCGCGTGCCCACGAAGTGGGTGGCAAGAGCTAGAGCTTGCATGGGTGGCCACGCAGCTGGCATTCGTAAGTGGGTGTGTGAGGATGCTAGCTTGGGAGCAGTTCTGTAAAAGACGGTTAATGTGGAAAACGGCATTATGCGGTTAATGACACTCGTAGAAGATAGGTAACGGCAGGCCAAATTACCTGGATGAAATAAAACACGGAGAACGCACTAGCGTTCTTGTCATCCGCTGAACTCTTTCTGATATATCCTCGTCGCGCTTTGGCCGGGGGGCCCTACAGGGTTTGGACTGGTTGAGCAGGAACACAAGGTGATAAACTCACTCTGGCCTATCGAAAGGCGTGTAATAATGAAAGTGAAAATGCCCATTTGGGTTGGCTGTTTCTCTAGAAATGAGGTTAAGTACTTGTGAGCTGGACCATGATACCTTCGTTGAGTCAATCGGCCGGGATAATGAGAGATTCGGACAACGATGGTGTGGCGAGTCCACACTCCAGTACTTTGCAACAACTGTGCGAGTAAAGTCTGTTCCGGAAACTCCATGGTAATCGTGCATGGAACCTGAGTACAAAGTCGAATGAACATAACGATTAGGTTATTTGTCCACCAATAAACTGGCAAGCTCGATCCAGAGAACGTGACAATGTAACCCATATGTGCTTGGTTACCGTATTATGTTCTAAATGTTTCGGCAGCCAAAAACAGCTGTCGAGCGTCCGTTCAAAGGCGACAGTTCACAAAGCCGAACTTGACCGTGATGAATCGGTGACAGAGCTGGGAAATGAAGGATAGTAAAAATGAACGAGCTGGGAGACTTAGCGTATCAGCCAACGAGTACGCATACCGGAATACGTGCATATGCAATAATGCGTGTGAGCTATATTGTAACGTTTTATCAAACTTCATTGTACAGAGGGCCAATAACTACTGCAGTGTTGACAAAGTTTGTGGTATTCTCATCATGCTATCAACCCTAGAAATAGAAGTTGGTTCTGACAAGTAGACGGAATTCTTTAAAGTTCTTTCATTGCGTGCTCAGCTTTTACTTCGAGGTGTTCCTATCAATGAAGTGCTTTCCTTCAAACTCCTTCAACTTTCAACCTTAACCCAGAAATCTACTCCAAGAGGAAGTTAGGGAGGGGAACCGTTTCGCCCAGGACTCAATTATGTTGTCTGCCAGACTGCAAAGTTCGTTGGGTGATATTATCTGCACCCAGTCCCTCAGTGATCTAACACTTACGGGACGGGAGAGCCGGCTTAGCCCTGGAGTACAGAGTGCGAGACGTAATAACCCGACTTGTGATGGCGTTCCGCCTTTAGAATTGCTCAATCTCTTAAATAACTTCAGCTTATCATAGAGGATAAGGTTCTGACTGTCACGATCAATCATCTGGTACTCGTTGCTTGCATTTTTGATGAACTGACCTTTCCAACCTGTTCTTTGATAAGAACCAGCGGTACTGTACGCATGAATACAGTACATCCGGTCAAAGGAAACAACATTTTCTACTCAAAAATAAACCCATGATTTTTGTTTTATGGTGAGCGGGGTTTAACTCTAGCACATCATATATTATAAAAATGCCATGTGTGCATCTCTGCCAAATCAAAATCCTGTATAATATCATCGATGCTGCGTCCCACCTCATAGTAAAAAGGAAGCCAGTAGCTCCGTTAAGACAGGCATAAGATCTGAACTTTAATAAAACGCTCGGCCGAAGGCGGATACGAACATTGAATAGCCCCCAAAAACTGCGGGGTCATGGTCAAGGCGCACGACAAAGATTCCCTCCATCTTCGAATGATGTTGGGGGGTGCTCGTCTGGGCATCTCCCCGATGGAGCTTTAGCACTAAATGGCATATTGGTGCATCGGAAAAAATAAGGCTCCGGGCACACAGGCCAGGACTCCAAATGAGCGGTTTTAACCCAAGATAATCGCTTTTTCTTGGGACCAAATAAACTGCTCATATTCAGTTGCTAACCTGTGTTGCATATTTGGCTTTGATTTTGTCATTAATTAAGCTATATATTGGAAGTGCACTTCAGGTCATGTTTTTCGGACCGGATGAAACAGCTTTTGCGTATTCTTATCCGTATTGGATTCTTCCAGTTCCATGACGCTCTTTCCACACCATCGTCCCTTGTCCACTCAGGGATGTCGTTCACTCGGACGATTCTACCAACTGATATTACGAATGCAAAAGAATATAGCAGTTTGCGTCATGGCGTAGTAACCCTTCCAAAGTTCGGCGGTTTCTGTGCAAAGGTTCGCAAAAACCACAGATTGAGTTCCAGGCGTCCGTATAACGCGCTCACAGTCAGTGTCATCTTCTGGGGCCGCTTGTAATATTTTGCAATGCAGGCCTTGATATGTTTTCACGGTTTGTGGCTAGCAACGCCCTTACAGTTTCACTCCCAAGGACTTTATCTGCACCTGCTCTCTAAAGTGCAGATCTGTTACCTAGTCCAGCGCCTGTTGTTGTCTCGCGCCTGCCATCGTTATTGTTTTCATGTCCGTCTCCACTGCCCCCGGTGTATTTCCCTACCTTCGGCCTTAAGCTTCTGCACCCAGACAAGTTATTCCTTGTTCTTTCAAGCCGGATCCTTTACACCTGACTTCTCTACAACAGCGACACCAGTTAGTCTAAGTAGTTTCAATTTAAACCATATTTTCAGACGAAATTTGCCATTTGTCTCCACTTCGAATTCTTCCGCCCTCATCTCCATTTTGCTCTTCGTGACCCTGGCCATTTGCCCAACCGCCCAAGGTCACTCATGGCTAGCAAAGTTTTCTTCAGTTTTAGTTCAAGTCAACTGGATTTATCGTACTGGCTAGTCGTAGCTCATGTCCCACTGCTCTAGCTTTTTGTTCCCACAACTACGGTGACTATTCACGTAACAGGCGTGTCTCGTCGGTTGTAATTTCCTCCCCGCTGTTTTATTGCCCGCCACACATGTTGTAGCAACCCGATAATGCCTCTATTGGCATGTTCCATACAAGTTGGGACATAAACATACTAGTATTGTGTCAATCAATGGAATTACCATATCACGCACAAAGGAGTCTTGTTAGCTGATCTGCCTGAGGGACTGCTCACCAGAGCCTAGAATAACAATGGAAGGTATAGGTAGCAGAGCCTGCGAAGTAGAAATGGGCGGTGATGCTTGATGTCAATTCATTATGTGCCTGACTGATGTGTCTGCGGACCGAAGGTACAGGAAAGTGTTCAACAAGTTAGTCATGCGGGGTGCTGTGCAAAAGCAGCAAATGTGACTGGGCCCTTCTGCAGTTGCAACCTTCCGTCACTTCGTCCTGCTGAATGCAGCGAATAAGGCAAAGTGGCTGGCATCATATGCAATGGCTGACGTGGCACGAGGAGGTTTCACTTTTAAAGTACGCGCTGGTCTGTGAGGTGATATTCGGCGTTCAAACCTCTGCAACAAGCAAATCAGGATACTAAACCGAAGACTTTTACCAAAAAGCCAGACCGCTATGCTGGACATTAGCTCTCAGGAATAGTTTAGATTTTATGGAGCAATTTGTCGGTTTTACTCCACCAAGAAACCTAGAGATCCGAAAGACCGTGTTTGTTAAAACGCTATCCGATTGGCCATGCGGTAAGAGTTACTCTGTGGAGGTAGCAAAGGCACATTCCTGTACATTTAAATGGACGATAAGCCACAGCACTAAGATAAAGTCGTCTTAGTTTTTGTGTGGTTCAGTTGGAGGGACGCCTTAGCCTGGAATTGAGACCCCCAAAAAAGCGAGACTCGCGTATATGTGATGGCTACACAGAACATCTACGCAGTGCATTGTTCCCAACCAGCCGTAACCACTTGGTAATAATGTGTGTCACGTGCACACCTACCGCAAATACAAGTAAATCACGACGCCAACGGATAAACTCCACGTAGAATAAACACTGGTCATTATTCTCTTTGAAACACCTGTGTTAGTTCTTGTTACGTGGTACTCCTGTACAGATTTGATTTAAGCCTTTTGAGATGCACAGAATGCTTATATCATCTGACCTTTGCGGGGCTATTTTACTATAACATGAATCAAAATCGTCAAAACCACCTTCCGCGACCTCTTTCGCAGAAACCACCTGGTAATGTGAGCTATTGCTGGAAAGTACTCTACCTTCCATTCTACCACCATTGTCCCGTCGGTAGCTGCCATTTTCAGTCGCCTCCTCTGCGACCTGCCTTTACCAGCGTCTGTTTGCTGTTTGCCTGTCCGAATTGACTGAGCTGTCTTACTGGCCCGGCTGTCCCCCTACCGGATAAATATGTGGTAGCTGGAGTTGTTTATCAATGGACAGGCCGCAATCATGACTGCTTGGTAGCTTGCCACTTTGCAGATCTGGTAGCACGCACGAGGGAGGAAAACCTCGTGTGTTGGTCGGTACGTCCTGCACGAAGGGTCGCCCTGTTACGTTGCACAATGGTGCGTTCGAATATACGCCACCCTCCATTAGCACGGGTGCTTCGCCCATCGCCATTTGTTATGAGCTGGACATTTAATTCGGGAAAACCATAAAACAGCACTGTTGTTTACTATTTTTCGCTGCTAGCCTGGACTCTTCCCGGTTGTGTCCTTTAAGTGGAACGCTAAAAACTACGGACGGCAAAAAAACTGACCTTTTGTCTGTCATAAACATTCGTGGAAAAATACGGAAGACACTCTGCGATGCCCACAGCTTATATCGACGTGCAGAGCTGTAGCTACCGCCGTCATAACTGGGGTTGCACCTCACCAAAGCCCACTTCGTCAACTAAACAAAACACGCACTATTACCTACAGCTCCCTGGAGTGAATAATATATACGCAATGGGGTTCCTAAGCCCTCCACCACCACAAGGCCAGCCACGTCATGCACCATTCGTTGACTGAAGCTGAGAGCAATGCTTCGGGGACTGGTGACATTCACTTTCCCTCCTAGACTATGGTATTGTCGAACTCACTGAATAACCCCAGAAAATCTAGACAACGACCTCAAATTTTCCACTCCCGTCAGTCCTTGTCTGATTCCCATTACCACATCTTGTCTCAACGTACTTATAATGATTTTTCGGCTCTGGCACTATAATAGCTTATATTGGCAAGCTTAGACAGTCTTTGATCACTAGGCTACTAAGTGCACATCTACCCCTATCCCGTCTCATTTAATCACTTGTTGTTACCACCCCAATTTTGGTAAACGTCTAGTTTTTTCTCTATTTTTGGACTTAATCCTATCTGATGCCTCGTTAAACTCATCAGGCTTTACTGATCTCATCCCATCCCCCCTTCTTCCCAAGCTTCGGCCTTCGGCAATGCCAGATCCGGACCTCCTGGTGGTCTGTTATTCACTCCACCTGATCTGCTTTAAACCCGAAGGGATCCCCATCCGAACAAAAAATCCTTAGATATTATATTGGCTTTGTTCTACATCTCCGAATTCCCTGGGCCAACCCAAGAAATCTCGCTGCCCACAGAGTTGCACATCCCAGCCCAATCAGCTCAAACATGATGTCCGTCAAGGGGTTGTCCAGAAACCGAAGTATGTCAGTGTAGTGATGGCACGGCACTGCCATACCCAGTTTGATAGCCCATCCAAAACTATTCACTTCCTACTTTCGACAATGCTATCTCCCCAACTCGTTCCCCTGCAGCTGTGAAGAAACTCTTCACCTAGCCCCAGCCGACTCCGGGATGCGTTCATTCTAAACTGCTGAACCTTTCGTTTGGATGTAAACATCTCGTTGATTTTCATTCTACGCTCCTCACAAAAACAGTCATTTTTTGTGCAGTCCACGTTCCGTCTTGTGCGTTAGCACCAACTCCCTCCCGCAAGGGTCTTTAAAACCGGACTCCACTACAACAGCGACACTAGTGAGTCTCTACAGTTACAATGTTTCCCGTGGCTCTGATATTCCTGCTACCACTAATGCGTATTGCTGATTCCTCTGCTACACCATCCCCACTTACGCCTTTTGTGACCCTGTCCATAAGCCCAACAATCCAAGGCCGAATAGACCTCGTCGGTGGTTTTAGACTTTAGTTCAGATTGACCGGCCAGATCGTGGCAATCCGGCTACCGCACCAGGTTTGTTGTTCCGGTTCCTCATTTTTCGCAGTTTGAAGTTTCTTATCATGTGTCAGTCAGGACGGCTCTCCTTTGCCCTCTCCCGTTCAGTTTTTACCCGCCACCTTCAAACCTAAACGACCTGATCTTGTCTTAACTTGATATTTCTCCTTAAAAGCAATATAAACTCCTGGTAACTGTGTTTCCTTTTCCATGCCGGTTTTGGCGTGACCAAGTCTACATCAGATATTGCGCAGGCTACAACACTGTCCATTTTTTTCGCAATCCTTTGTACCCGTTGTCCCCCCCCCGTCGCGCTTTATTCTGGCTGTAACCGTGTGATCATGAGTGACAGTATGCCACCCACTAGTTGGGGATAAACATCATCATTATTATTATGTGCGCTTTTCATGTGAATCTTATATGCATTCTAACTCACCTGAACACGGTAACCTTACTGTAACTCTTCATCATTGAAGAAGAGCGGACGCACAGCCCTATGGGTGAAAAGCTCAAAGCAGCCTATTTAATCGTCAGAAATGAGATCAAAATGCACCTGCGTTATTCGGGGACCTAACGGGTCCAGAACCCGTAGAGATACGCTAAGTAAAAAAATGTGGGAACGTTTAATTTCTCTTGTAGACGATATGCTGAACGGTCTCAAAACGTTTTCTGATTAGCAAAGCAATTAATGATAAATATGGTGCGCTAATTTTTAAGAAGAAAAAAGGTGGGGACTGGCCATCTGCAGTTGATCTGCCAGGCTTTCAGTCATCAAAGGACATCCGAGAGGGTGTGCTTGCATCCTCCGGCTACTTTGAAAATGTATAATTGTTCTTCTCAATCAGAAAACATGGAGCTGTTAGTTTTTACGAAACCCAGTTTGCATGTTCCCCACAAGTTGAAAAATAATCTCATCATTATTATCATCGCAAATTGACCAACCAAATCAGACCAATACGGCTAATAAAACTAGGTGGTCAATCAGCAATCCACCTAACTGGCTGGAACGGAGAACGAGCTAAACCGAGTGAGTGAACGAAATTGGGGAAACAGTCACCTAAAGAACTAACCGGATGCAAACAATTCAGACCGCAACGTGACACACCCTGAAGGGACCGATAGATTTAATTGCCACACAACCCATAACCGGCCATCCAATTTGCGAATGCTAATTATCCCTTGGATACATTATAAACGCAAGCAGAATTAGAGAATTAACCCCCCCAACTGCGCGCTAACGATGGCTCCTTGAATGGTGGTGGAATGTTTACAAGCCAGTGGCCAAGCCCGTCACTCAGGCCAACTTCCTCTTATTCAAGAACCAATCGTTTTAGAACTCCTAATGACGTAGCATAGCCACACGTTCGAAGTCTGGAGTAGCTTTGTGTGATCATCTCTTCTTAACAACACATAAAGATGGTGTGAGGGTCGTTGACGTGTACAGAAGTGTGTGTCACCTCCCAGTCCCACAGAGGTTTAATAGGGTTTGTCGATGGAAGCTTTCGGGTTGCGTCGGATGGTTGTTTTCCTGTCACTGTCACCCAAAAATTAACTCTGGACGTCTACTACCACATGGTGTAGGTTTTAGTAGGCTTACGTATTACCCAATTTGCTGTTAGATGTATTCCACATGTATAGCATCCGGCCCTATGGGATCTCAAGGATCCTCACTTAAACCCTGATTACCCTAACCGGCCTGCTGCTCTGGTCATTTATTATCTTTCGCTAGTGTAAGCTATTTATAACAGGTATCCTGCTCTGCGTAAGTGACCACGCTGTGAGTGGATACACACAATTTCTTGTCGGTGAGCTTCCAGGACCATGGGTGCTTGAGCTTGGTCCAGATATCTCAGACAGGTGGTGCGTATAAGAGCCCATTCTCTCTAAATGCTTGCTACTCAAGTCCACCATTCAGCTCGTTCCAAAACAAGCTGCTGACATGGTCTTCCCCGGCCCCTATTGCGACAGAATAGATCCTTCTAGAAAGTTTTAAGTGATACCTACTTCTGGCATTCCGCAAAAAAACCTACGACATTAGTCATCAGATTATCAGTCCGTTTTATTTAGGCCAGGTTCACTGACTGACACACAGCATCGTGGAACTTGCAAAGACTTCCAGGGTAGTGTTTGTTCCTGTCGTTTAAGGGCTGTCGTTCAGTTAAGGGACACTGATAATAGAGAGTTCAGCACGCTCTTCGGGTTTTCCGCGTCTAGCAGTAAACTCGCCAGGGCAAGGACCCGCATAGAAGACCATTTTATATTATCTGAACAGGGTCCTAGATGCAGTGCGGACAACCATCGAAAGAGGGTTCTTTGGGGCACCGACTACCTTAAATAAGCAATGCTGTCTAATAAACGTCCGTGACACTATCTTGAGTATCCTATTGCGCCATTCGGAACGATTTTTCGTCATGAAGTAAAGTAGGTGGGCCCTTGTAGTGTCACCTGGTTCATTCTGACCGTACCGGAAAAAAAGCCCCGCCTTATCACTTCCGAAAAACCTATGGACACATTTTTGTTATCCGAGGTAGGGCGCCAGCCCAGTAACCAATGCTTTGGGGCGTCGACATCCATTTGGCGACGAAACCCCAAGAATTTTGATCATCCGCAAAAAGTAGACATCCGTTTGTGCGGGGGTCGGAAGGTGGTTGATGCAGATCAGAAAGAGGAGTGGTCCCGGGACGATGTCTTGGGGAATTCCAATGGAAATCGGTGCAGGACGATCGCGCGATCTGAGGCCACTCAGATGTTCCAGGGCGAGGGGGCACCAGTGGCTCTTTTGCATGTATCTTCTAGCTTATGTTAGCAATTATGCAGAGTGGACGGTGAAATACTCGATGCATGCATACGCAGGCACTCCCAAGCCGCCTCAAAAAGCGAACCGAAATCATGGCACTTAAAGCTGCGTTATCTGAACTCAGGAAAGTTCGGCGTGTCTCTCAAGTAACGACACGGTAAACCCCCCATCAGCGTGTTCATTCTTTTACTGCTCCTGATGCCAGTAACTTAAATTACGAGGCCTGGAGCGAGGAGTTCTAGCCAGGTTAGTATGGGATATTGCCGGTATTTGGTTGCTGTATGACAGTAAAGCGTCCGTGTCAACACTTACGTCACTGTCTCTGGTGGCAATGATGATGAAGACATGTGCCTTACACGATCACTAAAAGCTCCATTTTCGTGTCTTGGGGTGATACTTCATTCAGTCCGAGATGAGGTGACCTTTTGGTCATCATCGTCAAAGAGAATTAGGGACAGATTATCCAGGCTTGAAACTTTATGCCCGTTGAGGTTCGCGGCTCATTTTCTAGCTTCTGATTCTGTTGGAAATTCGGAGTCTAAAACAGGGACAGAGATGGAGGCGGCCGGCAGTACGAGAGTTCCAGCCTGTCAATTTCACTGGGTCTACAAGTGTTCCCCATAGGCTGTCTTTCATATGGTTCCGTCAACATCATTCCCCCTAGCGCAGGTGGTTTTAGTGATATAAAAGAGATTATGGACGTTTCCAGAGACAACACTTTCCAGTTCCGAGGCACGTTCAGACCATCGCGATGCCAGATCAACATAGTGGCCCCTACTGATACTGAGCTTCAAGACGAGGAGCGCGTTGTTGTTCACAGTGCCTGGCGGTGACTGGCTCCATTTTCCAAACGGAAGAAGAAATCCAATGTCTCGCAAGCCCCTAACCCTGACCAAAACTGTCTAGCGCTCCTAGTACTCATGGTTTGTAAGTTTTCCCAGCGACCTCTGGGGTTCGAGAACATCAGACTGGTCCCGGTAACTAAGGTGAGCCGATCAAGCGTAGAGACCACAGTAGACAACAGTCTTTCCCATTTTGGTTAGTTGGTGTTCGGGATAATCTTCCACCGGCTGTTGTCCACACTGCCCCTAGAACCCAATTCAAAGCACTTTTATATGCCCTTTTGAGTCCCCGCACAAGGTAAGCCTACTGCCCAGCGCGAAGAACATAAAGAGTAGTACTAGATCCTTTTTCACTTGTGCCTTTCAGGTAAACATGAGCCACTGAACGACTAGGACAAACCCAACTCCGGCAGCTTGGGCGAAAGTCTGGTTCCTCCGTATCAATCGATGTACGGTCCTGACATCCTGGAGTGCAAATGCTAGTGCCCTTCAAATGGATGTAGACGTTGCAAAGCAGTGGTCGCTTGAATGTCACCTTCCTCTGAATGGCGGAAAGTGCGCGCTATGTCATTCGGAGGGGACTCAGCGGACGCTCCTATCGTGCACGGTGAGAATGAACTCGAAGACATCACGGGGATGGATGCCAAAAAGGATTTGGGTATCTGGCTCTCTTCGAACATATCCTTCTCACTGCGCCATGAGAAATCGACTCAAAAGGCATTCACCCTTTCACGGGTGATTCGGCACACCTTCTTCCGTACTAATCGCGTACTTCAGACAACCTCTTGAATATGCCAACCAGGTTGTCTACACAGGCTTCAAGGAGGACGTAACCCTCATTGAGAGTGTCCAACGAGCTGCTACGACAATGGTTGCTGGCCCTTAATCCGTGGACAATGAAACGCGTCCCGTGGTGCTTCACCTCTATCACCATACCACTACACCTCCAGGGAGGCCTAATACTTACTTATGCCCTGTTTGAACAGGGTTTGGCCAGCAGGTTTTTCACCGTTAATCCAGCTAATACACGGCGGGGACATGGTGAGAAGATTTTCAAGCTCATAATTTTATCAGGCAAAGTTTTTTCTCATTTCGGGTAGTTGATGCGTGGAATAACCTTCCTCCGACGATTGTCTATGCTGCATCTGGTACCCATTTCAGAGCACTATTAGATGTTTTCAATCAATCGGAAAATGTTTGGGACCGATTGGGTAGTCATCGTTGCAGAGAGGTTTGGTAAACAATCGGTGGATTTATTAAAACGGGGGCATCTGAAGTCATTAGAAGGGTACTGAATACGGCTAACATTAGAGTAGCATTCCAGAAGGGGAAGACTTTACGCTCGGTGTTGGTGCAGTTGAAGGATCGCCTTCCGGTTGATAGGACTAGAAACTGTGTATACAAAATAAAATGTAACGACTGTACAAAGGTTTATATAGGTCCGACAGCCAGGGAATTGCACACCAGAATCAGTGAGCATAAGCGATCCATTAACAGACCACCGAGAAACATCGATGAATATCAGGCGATAGTCAAAGATTCGGCAATGGCAGGGCATGCACCAAACACTGGGCACAGGATAGATTTGGAAAATGTGGACATTTTTAGACGGGGGTTAAGATTCACAACACAGCGACTGGTGGCCGAGGCGGTGGAAATCGCCAAGCATCCCAGCGTGAATAGAATAGAGGGCGTTGAACTGGCAAGCGTGTGGAGAGTGGTTTTAGATCAGCCGAGATGACATGAGGTGGTGTGCAGTTATCAGCAAAATGGTCTGGGTCTAAAAGTAGAAAATGAATCCACCGATTGTTTACCAAACCTCTCTGAAACACTATTAGATGTTGTTTTATGCGAATCCTCAGCTTACTGCCTCGCGCTGAGAACTTAAAGAGCAGTGCTACACCCCTTTTTCGCTTGTCCCTTTCAAGTGAACGGCAGCCGCTGAACAGCAAGATCAAAACCGACCCGGGAAACTTGGGCGAAAGCCTAGATCCTGTGTACCAATCTTTGAATCCGTGATTCCGTAAGGCAAACAAATCTACCACATCGATTGGCTGGTCTGTATGCACGAGGTGTGGGTGTGAGCCCACCCTGCCCGGTGGCAGCACTCTGCAGTTAAGTATGGGGTGCTCAAATTTGAGGGTGTGCAGCGCGTGTCAGACCTTGTAGCATAGCTGTTCAATCTTTCAAAGTGCTTTACGTCTTCCAAGAATCTGTACCAAGAGGAGCAATATCGTCCGCATACTTAATGTCTGTGAGCGAACGTCCCGGGGGCATTTCGATCCCTGAGGTTCCAGAGGCAAGCATGGATGTTTCAAGCAGCAAAGCAATAGCAATGTTGAACACGAATGGCTAAAGAGGGTAGTATTGTCTTGCACCACTGGACGTGATGGACTTGGGCGAGGAATTGCTGTATTCTCATAAGCGCCCACGAGATTTCGCGTATATCCCCTCAGAGGGGATATAAATTTGGAAAAGGCACGTTTGATCGCCCAACACCGCCAAAGTTTCCGACGTTCGACAGGGTCAAAAACAGCCTTCAGACAAAGAAAACGACCGATGTGGTACGTCTGAACAAGTGGAGCTGTACAAAAAGATGTTCCAAAGTAATGATATGGTCGGTGCATCGTCGGCCAGGGCGAAGCCCGGCTCGATTTCCACGAATCTGTCTCTCCCGATAATCGATCAATCTGCTCAAAATAACGCCAGATAGAAACTTGGATGGCATGGCTTCCAGGCTGACGCCGTTGATGGTTTTCGCCTGATGTTCTCGTGTCCTTTTTGAAGACCGGGATCACGTTCCACGCGCGCTCCATTCCACTGGTATTCTGTTTTCGTCCCGAATTTTTCACAGTAGGGTCGTCATACTGTTCACCGGAGTTTACCAACTCCGAAAGGTGCGGGGTGTAGACCATTCAGGCCGGGTGCCTTGTCGTGTTTGAGGAGTGATATCACACGCTGGATTTGCCTGGTTGATGGCTGACTGTTGTCGATGTTCCATTCTGGCTCGTTGTGTTGAAAGCCAGTTGAACCGCTCTTTGAGGTGTTCAGCCCATCGCTAAAGATGACGATTCCATGAGTGAATTGCCCTTCCGCCTTCTTTGCACATTGTTTCGCTGACACCTGTCTCCTTTTGGCCGGTTGATCGAATCAGCTTAAATAGGCTGTTATCTGGGGTACAAACCTTCCCCATTTCCTTGGCCTTCGCAATCCACCAGGCTTCTCTGTCATTCTTCAGTCTCTTGATTACCCGGTGCTTGAGGAATCTACGTGTACCAACATAGTCGCTCTTTGGTTTTATGGCTTTAGCAGCAGAAAGACCTGATCTCAATGATGTCGAGTGTTCAATCAGCCGAGTCGGATGTTTTGGATAGGCAGTTCTGAAAGCTGAAATCATAATCGTCGACAGCATGATATCAGTGTTGAACAATGATTTCTCGCTGCCGTATTATGTGTGCAATTCATGGTTGTACGTGGGCTGGGATACTGCTGTGGCGCCCACACCTAGACAGGAGGACGATTAGGGTCCACAAGACAGCAATGTTTGGAAGGAAATGCAAGTGCACTTAAGTTTTTACAGAACAAGTCCCCACACATGCTCCAAGCCCCAATCTGGAGGACCAGAAGACTGTTAGTCAGACCTCTTTCCATTGACCAACCTGGTAAAAGAGACTGCGAGTGTCGTACGGAAACTCCCTTGTATAGCTCAATGGGTCGCGGAGGCACACAGAACGTCGCACCACGGTAAGGTTCAGTCTCTTCGTGCTGAAAGCTTACCTTATTTAGCTCGCTTCCATTCAAATTCCACTCAGTTCTTTCATTAGCGTGACTGTGTTTCCAGTACCTTTCCAGCTTCATCAACTCGAGCTACTGAATGAAACTCGTCGAAGTTGATTAACAGAGTTGCTCTGTTTGGGCACACGTAGTGCTCACGGGAAGAGAAGTGATAACCAGGCCCACACAATGGCATCATCGGTGTCATCGATAAACGACATACTGTGACGCCTAGATCACCAGCTGACATCACGATATCGGACTTTTGTGCTTTTTAATGAAGTTCGTGTAGATGATGGTAAAATGTCTTTTATTTTATTTGAACTGCAGTAATAGTGTTCCTGTGCAACGGTGACAAACGGGGTACGCTTACCCCCTCGCTGTTCATTAGTCTGAGACGAGCGCGCTAGCATCACTGTACCGAGCCGATTGTCGGGTGGAATTCATTCAAGCAGAATAACCTTCATTTTTCCACCCAAAACAAAAGCGCGTCCTAAAGCAGTGAGGCAGTGAGTCCTCTTGAAAGTTTTATACGGAATTTCGTGACAGAGTTCGAAGGAAAGACTAGACTGTACAGACTCAATAAATTTTTTAGACGCGTCTCGAGAAAGCGGCATATATCACTCCCAAGTGCCATCGAGGTTCTAGCTAAACCAGCCTGCTGATTGCTCCGCAGTCGCGTGAAACATACCAACCTAAAATGGATCGCGATGGCGAAAAAATCCATGGTTTAGGTTCGTTCTGGAATACCTTTACGTGCGGCTTCGTAACTGATAAAGTAGGGGACGATAACTAAAGAAAACAACATAATTCCTAAGTTCATTTTTTTGTGCTTTGGAGTTTGCATGCTTCGAATAAGCGCACATGTTTTTGAGCACAGTGCGAGAAGACATGCTGATCAGTGATGAAACAGTAATCGATGAGTTGTTTGAGTTTGATATACTAACCGGTTGCTCAGACTGAAAAGCAAGAATTTCCTGGAGGGTTCCAGCTGGAACCTTCGGTTGAAGAGCATAAACCTCGGATAGAATGGAGCTTTCCAGGATGCCCGCTCGATCTACACTTGCATCCAAGGCATCTAGCTCTAGGAGCTTCATATATCATTCGGGTCGTTTGCTGACAGGTAGTTGACATCCTAGTGAAACGCGCTATCCAATGAATGACAGTGACCATCCTTGCAAGACAATACGACGGAGCTATTACTGCGCCTTCCCTTGACCTTACACGTCCACGGTCAGTGAGCTTACTTAATGGTAATGTATGCAAACCCTGCCGCATTACCGTGATCGGGTATCTGTGATTCTTTTAGGGACCAACGGGCCGAGCTAGAATTCAGTGTGCCATGGTAGCATCACCGATGGTTGTTCATGGTTGCTTACTTGGCACAAGGGGTTTATTCACAGTCAACTTCTAACGGTGGTCATTCTCTTATAATCAACCTAGGGGCGCGCCCAGAGGCACACTGCTCCTCCCCATCCACCATACTCACCCGAGTGGCCGATATCCGAGCTTTTAACCTGCCGTAATAAAGCACTTGAGGCGTCGTAAAAACATTTGGCCTAAAATCTGTTGGGACCCTGGTGAGTCAACAAATACCCAGCAAACACCAGCGCTTTTCCAGACGCATTCGCGTCAAACTTACCGCATGCAGACCACTGCTAACGGATGTCCAAGTAAGCAGAGACCTTTGCACTCACTGGTTTAAGATTATGCCAATCTCTGCCAATCTCTCTCTCACCAAAAATGTGCAACCGCAAAAGTCTTTAGATCGTACATCCTTGTTTCAGGTAGCACAACTCAGTCAAATGCGTCCATTAGTCTGGAACAAGTATATGAGGCTCTTCCTGCTGTGAACTCAGATTGGTTATCCAGTTCCTGTCTAAGTGCTCTGCTACTACCACTACCACATATAATAATCGTTAAGATGTAACACCCTTTCGATTTCTACCTGCCATGCCAACCAAAGGAAGCTTGACGGCTGGGATACTACCAAGTTGCCCATTACAGACGGAGACAGTCGGGATGCCGGGGTTGGGTTAGAACCACGAACCTTTGGGTCAGTAAGTTCGCAACTTAACTACTGAGGTCTCGAGCTCGTCCAGCTACTAGGTCATCAAAGAACGGTTCCTGATGAGTGTGTTTAGTATCTGAGTCGAAGAGACTGAAACGTAGTGCGACGGCTTGTGTACCTCCGCGACCCATTGAGCTATTCAATTCAATTTATCAGCTATAAACCGTGTACCATAGGCACATTGGTTCCAGCTGCTACAGTTTCGATCACCGGAAAACGGGTATGTGGAAGGTACAACCAGCTTTGGAGGCGAAGGAATGTGCAGTTTGTTCAGAGATTGGGTAGCTACGCATTGAAGGCGATAGCTTTGATACAGGAGCGCCACTGACTGCGCGATTGGGCCATTTCTGCCAAAGTCATTAACCACTGGTGATTTGAGTCCCGGACTCCCCATCCAGGGAGGCGGCAGTTGCCCACCCGACTAAGTTTACTGGTTAGTGTTTTCGTACTTTGTTGCCAGGTCATACACTGTCCACCTCTCGGTCGCTTCCACTCAGCACAGG
>SJOL01001962.1:979086-1014288 GCA_004794785.1 Opisthorchis felineus | reverse complement strand
AAACCACCTGTGAGCGAAACCATCAAGGATCGGAATGGAGTGACCATATCGAATAAAGAAGAACGCCTCGATCGGTGGGCTGAATACTTCGGACAACAATTGTCGTGGCCACCAGCTGTGACTCATCTGGATCCCACAGGTGATGTAGAACCCTGGACGGTGAACGTGGAACCGCCTACGGCATCGGAGATTTATGACTGCATATATTCTCTCAAGCGCCACCGAGCCTCTGGTCTGGATGACCTCCCACCCGCATTGTTCAAAGATGGGGGTGAAGTACTCAGTCAGCGTTTGTCTGATCTGTTTGCTTGCATTTGGGAAAAGGAGACCGTCTTAGAGAGCTGGTGAGAGTCGGTCATAGTGCCTATTTTCAAAAAAGGGGGCTCGTAGTGAGTGTGGCATCCACAGGGGGATCAGCTTGACCCCGATTGTAACGAGACTGCTGGCGTCACTTTTGCGTCGTCGTCTTATGGTGGCTCATGAAACACTGACTCGAGAGTAGCAAGCGAGTTTCCGGTCTTGTAGGGGTTGCGATGACCAAATCTTCACACTCCGTCAGGTGCTAGAACAATGTCATACGTGCAAACGATCCACAACTTTAGTCTTCTTGGATTTCCAAGGCGCATTCGGCTCGGTTGGCCATTAACACGATCGACCACCAAGGAATGCCCTGGAAGTTTGTGAACCTATTAAGTTCTTTGTATTTTCAGACCTGCCGGCCTGTAAGAGTATATGGAGAGCTCCTCAAAAGCTCCCCTACACAAAGTGATGTTAGTCAGGGGTACCTACTCTCTCCATTCCTATTTGATTTCGTGATCGATAAGACATTGAGATAAGCGCTTGGAGACCTTCAAAACCCCGGTGTTCAAACAGCCTGTGATGAAAACCTTGTCAATCTGGAATATACAGATGACATCGTTCTCGTTTTCGAAGAGGAGGAAAAGGCACAGCTGTTTTTTGGATGAACTGACCGAAGTATGCACTTCGTACCCACGAAGCTTAAGGTCATGCTCATGGACACGCAGTCACTAAACACGCCACTTACAATCCAGGGAGAGGCACTCGAAGTTGATGATCATGATCATAATGATGATGATATGCCAATCTCCCTCTTCACTTACTCCAAGTTCTAATTTTCCGGCCAAGCCCCAATTCCTGTTGGCCCGGGTATTTCTGAAGAATTCCTATCCTACTGCTTTGGCTAGTTTTGTTTCGAGGCTGGTATTTCCGTTTCAGGCAAGCACCTTGCTGTTATCTTTTAATCGTTGTAACCCTGACTGTTAAACTTTGTGTCCTGAGTTCTTTGGCCACAGAATATACATTGTTGCATATATATATATATATATATATATATATATATATATATATATATATGTATACATATACAGAATATACATCGTCGCTCCCCCCCCCCACCATGCTAGATCCTTGGATTTGATTTCCCAGACAATTTTGAATTCAGTCTCTGACCACCTCGCTTTTCACGATAGAAGGGCTTAAATGTTTATCAGGTACTGATGCGGCAGGTCGTGCAGCGTAGGCTTCCTCCGTCACGATGATCTCTCTCAACCTATCTGATTTTTAACCCATATTCCTGACAAAGACACAGTACACTCATCCTTGGTCTCTTAGCTATAATAATAATAATAATAATAATAATAATAATAATAATAATAATAATCGCCACTTAGCTGTCATGCCACACGAGGACCGAGATAACACTAGGTTGCCCAAGCCTAGACAGGAGCACTCGAGGTGCCAGCTTTGGGTTCGTTGGTCAGTAGGTTCGCTTCTTAATCACTGAACTCTCTAGAGCTCCTTAACCTAAATTCTTCCAAGTAGACCGTTTGGTATGTTATTTTTGGTTCTTCCGAGGCTTATGCTTTATCATGCTCCGACCCTCCACCATTATCGCTCATCTGACTGAAAATTTCCGGAGTAGTCGGCAGCAAACTGGTAGGACGTGTGCAACCATATCGTCACCTAAACCAGGGCATGCTTTGGTTTCGAAGGATGCCTCGTTTGTTCCAGATAACCTGATCCACTTACTTCCATTTCTTCTCTGAACTCGGTAAGACCTTCTAAATGGCTTGATCACATATGTATCTGGGCGATGAAAAAATGAGTAGCTTGCTAGATAAGCCAACGCTTTTCGATTTGTACTGAGCTTGTGTTGGGTGAAGTTCACAAAATACGTTGGGTCAACCTACCTGATGCTGTATTGCTGTAACATGACGCCCAGTTTTGTTTATTCAAATTGTTTTGGAAAATATGGGTGCCTTTCCCTTCGTCTTTCTCTCTGTGGGCGTAAGGCTGTTCGCAATAAGTTCCCGCTCCTCCTTTCTTTTCAACTTTTACTAGTGTTTGCTTCCTCCATTGTAGTTAGGCATCAGTTTCCATTACTGGTGTATTGCTGTTCACGATTATAATGATCCTTTGTCGATTTATACGCGGATGACACCACCCTGCATGACTCACTTCCCCTTGCTCACCACTAGGGGTAGCAAGCAATCAAGCGCAAGATCTAATCATGTCTAGCGTCAGCTTCAACACGGATATTGTCACTCCATCCAGAACTAACTATATTCCTACTTCTGTTTGATTAATTCCCGACCGTCATCGTTAGGCTCATTCGTCGTTCCTTTTCCCCCAAATATTTCCATCTAGCACCGGTTTTTATGCCTTTAATAAGTCGACCATATAAAACGGATGGCCTCAAAACACTGGCTTTCTGTTAGGCTCGATAACTTTTATCTCTTTCTGGCTTATCTAACATTTTTTACCCAGATTCATCCAATTATAGTGTTTGATCACATGTCGAGTGACGTTTTTCTGACCCACTTTGACTTGTTGGGTCGAATGCGGGTTAAAGTTATCCTTCTCTTCGCTGATCGGCAACTTACGGTCTGCTGCACGCGGCCTTCCTGTATCTGTTCTGTCACTGCTACCAACTTCGGTGTTCTTCAGAGCTTGCCTGTGCCATCCATGTTCTTGTTTTCTATCGCTCCGTTGCTCTTTTTGAAGACTACCCACTGCTTAAAACCGGTGCCCTTCGTTGTCGACGACTGTCAAACTATAGGACTCCCTTTCACTTCCACCTCTAGTCTTCGTCATTCCCACCCCCACCCCCGAATCACGACTTATCCTAGATTTTTTGTCCTTCTACTGGATTGGTCCCTGACATGAGAGTTCATTTTCTTCTGTGATTTTCTCGAAACTATAGAGGCTGACATAGATGTTGTTAATCTGAGCGGGTGATCGACTACTTGCATCTTAAACTTGCTTCATAAAAAAGTTCATGCGAGAGTAAAAGTGAAGTCGGCTCCTTATCATAAGTGCCCAGCTCTCTGGCATATCAATTTAGAATCCAGTTCTGCACGCTTATCGCCACTAGTTGATATTTGAGGGCCTGAGATCTCGCTTGCAGAAGTCCCCTTATTTCGACCTGTTGTGCTTATGCCGCTTTTGCCTGTGATGGTTCATTGTTCATACCGAAAAAACATAACCTTCTTGCTCTCCTTTAGTTAAACGTACCACCTTACTTTTGCAGCCTCCTATGCCATTCTTTTCGTGAATTCCTACGAAATGGGTCGACGACGGAGTGCAAACAAGCCACCTCCGAAACGTAAGGCCATACAACCACTGGATAAAGTCTTCAACTGTCCTTTTTGTAACCATGGCCGATCGTGTGAAGTTGTTTTGTAGGTTGCCTACTTTATCAAGCTGTCTATGCACCATTTGAATCATTTCAGGCAGCGTGACAATAATATCGGCTATATAAAATGTACCATTTGTTTGGAGGATTTTCAGACGAAAATTAATTACCTCAGTCAAGAGATCGATGTCTACAATGATTGGATTGATGCTTGCGAGGAAGCTAATGCCTGATAGAATTATGTACTCTATTTGCACCTATTTATTTTCTAACCATCTTATTCAATCATATCTCGCTTTGTTTTGTTTTTCGTTATTTTTCTTGAGTTCGGTGAGCCGGTGAACACTGAGTTTCAGCTAGCTTTAGCTTCTGGCGCAAAGCTGTCATGCAACCTTAAGGAAGCACTGGGGCTGAAATACTACCGGGTTGCCCAAACCTAAGTATAGATACTCAAATGGCCAGTCTTGGTTTCGAACCACGCACCCTCTTCTCGCAATGAATCGATTGAATCCTTAATAAAGTCCTCGGATAACCAGCCTCGTCCTTCCATCGCTAATTGTTGTTGGTCAGATTCGTTTCAGCAACATGAGCCGCGGGCGCATAAAAGGCTGTATGCCATCTCGTTAAAGGAGTAGTGTTAAGTCAAGACGCCATTCCGCTTTCACTTTCTGTCTGCTCATTGGCTGGTAAAAATATTAGTCATGGCTTATACCTTCAGTGTTCGGAAAGACTGTAATTGGAGTGTACGTTAAACTTCCGAAGCTTGTAAGTTAACCATGTGGTGATCGTGACTCATATTTGCTCTTGTTCACCGGTGCTTTTGGAACGTTTGGTATCCAATTTGTTCCAGAGGTTGCTACGTAGGTTCGTGGACTGCTATTTGAATAGCCCTTGTTCCATGGTATGCTCTTCACGCCTGCAAAGTTTAAAGTGTTGCTGCAAGACTGGGTTGGCTCGAACCCTAACCTCGTGCTTGCGGATGAGCTGATTTATCTACCTGGGTAGTTGCATCAGTACCGGTGGTCCAGCCAAAGATAATATTTCCATCCGGATTGGGAAAGCCAGAGCAGCTTCCGTGAACCTGCATGACCTGCAGCGTAGGCGTGAGATCAGCTTACCCGTCAAGGGCCGAGTTTACAATGCTGCGGTACGCTCCATATTATTATATGGGTCAGAAGCTTGGCCGCTGCGCGTCGAGGACATCAAAAGACTCTCAGTGTTTGACCATCGGTGTCTTCGAGTCTGATGGGAACACTGGATCGGTAATACTGAAGTACGTCGAGTGGCTTTCGGAAGAAATAACTCGCCCACGGTAGGCGAAGTGATCACATTCCATGGGTTGCGCTGGCTTGGTCATGTCCGTATGTCAGTTGACCGAATTCTCGAAGGGCTCTTTTCGTACAACCACACGAAGGGTGGAAACGAACCAGGGTGGGGGTCATACTTCGCTGCCAATGCATCATTTGACCCCTCAAGTGATTGATATGTCCTGTTGATGAGACCAGGATTGGTTGGGTTGCTATATATGTGCAATCGATCGCGGCGCGTAGTCCGGGTCGCATGAATGTAGTTAGGTGGTCCCTTTAAATTATGGTCCGCCAGCAAGTTTTGCTGTTCTAGTGATTAGAACCCTGTTTAGCCCGGTGCATATTAGGTAGCCGCCGGAGCAAACTGTGTACTGAGCGTCTTTTGTAAAACTGGAGGTTTAGTCAGTCCGTGTTTGCTTACGGTACACGGAACGTCCGGTGATAAAAGTATCTCAAACCGTGAGGCTGTTATTCGTCTTTGCCTCAAAAGCTACTGAAAGGTTTGAATGTACACTATTCATACGGTCGTGCAGGTTTCCCGAATCATTACGTTCTGTAAAAAAACTGGAATGCCGATTCTGTATCTTTTGTAAAGCGTCGTACAGGAGGTATGGCCAAAAAACTTCCCTTCAGTCATGTTTCGAATTGCACCAGCTAGTAACTATTTCAGAAGAACATCTATGGGGACTTTGTGTACGGTACTAAAATTGCACAAGTATTCTACAGTCTGCTGCCAAGGGACATTCGTTTTTGATGATACTGGCATCTATAGATAACATGGTTAGTTCACTGACAAGTTATCCAGAATTTGTGTGATTTCAAGAGAATCCTTTACAAAGTTGTGTAAGGGTCTAACGAATAGGAGTAAAACTATTGACAAAAGAGCTGACTGGTTTGTGAAAGACGGGGTCATACATTGTCAGAGTGCGTCTTACAGGAGACTCCTCTATACTGTATATTTCCCGTGGGCAGTGCGTTTTAATTTTAATAGGTTTAAGTTGTAAGGTTGCATGGAAGCGGAACCATGAAGCAATAGAGCGCAAAGTTTACCTATGATCTTTTCTTTTAAGCGGCTTAAATCAGGCCCAGTCTTTTTGGGACTTCCCTTCATTGAATAGTAGTATCTTCATTTTGACCATGTAGCTCCACCTATCCCGGGCATCTGCCTGACTCGGGAGGCATGCATGTCCACCATTTGTTGCTATACACATGATAACCAACTGTGGAATTTGGTATACTGACCATTCCAAGTGCGTTTGTGGTGTTCTCAGGTTGCCCAATTAGTAGAACCTTCATTTGTCTGCATCCTCTTTCCCCATTATGTACTTTATTTAAGGACGTATACCGCTGGAAGTGGCTAACAAGTTATCAAAGTCAGCATCACCACCAGACAAAAAATATATACACATCGGTAGTAGCGACAGACAAGTTTTGGCAACAAACGGGTGATTTAACTGACCGAATTTCCAAGAAATTTTTCTGCGTTTTCTGACTCATGAGAATTTCTGTGGACTTCCAGGTATGTGTTCCCTGTACCTCAAGATGAAATGGGCATCAAGGTCGTTATATCCATAAATCTCAGCCTTATTAAGGAAGAACTAGTGTCTTGTTTCATCCTTGTATGAAGCAACGGAGCCTCTTGAACAGAGACGAAGTGAAACGACCTTGGCTGATAAATGTGGTTTTCGTTGTATGGCAGAGATTGAACCGGAACCGTAGGTAGCCTAACAATATATCGTATTATGTGGATAGATTGTCATCATCGAAGACGATAAAGTCCGCACCATCGAGTGTCGGTAGGAGGCGGCTCACTTCACTAGAGCCTATATTTGAACACTGGAAGCTATTTTAGACGATTGGTGCTCTCGCATCCACGAGAAGAGTGGAGGTTTTCCCAACGTTACTTCTATCGAGAAGCACATTACCCGCGCCTTTGTCAGACCGGAACCAAGTGATGTGTTTGTTCTGGAGCCGCCTGAAGGCTCTCGCATGATTATTTGAATCCGATGCTTGCAGTACCTGTGGTAAGTGGCCCAATTTAGATTTGTTGTTTCCGGTTTCGACTTCATCCCAAGGACCTAGGCCTTGAGTTTAACGTAAGAGTTTCTGGAACTGGATATCCTGCTGCAGTCGGGATACAGTAATTAGAATCGGTAGATGAAGACTCGGTCAGCATGTTTCTTAAACACAACGCAGTAAAATTGTTCACTCACTTGTCTAGTTTTCTCGAGGAATTGCTGAGTCCTTGTTAAAACAAGCTTCCTCCCAAGTAGATGAGGTTTGTTTTGTTTATGGTATTAATCGGTTTCGTTCGCGTAATCCAGAAGCTCCGGTCTAGTCTGATTGTCCAGATGATCTACCGGATTCTGGCACTCGGGAATATTTATTTCTAGTTGTGAGATTTTCGATCTCGCGGTATCATATTGATTCGATCTACACCGTCTCAATGTGGTTCTCTTGAAATAGGTTCCATCTGTGTGCAAATCTTTCCAGTAAAACTGCGACAGTTGTTTTCAATAACGGTCACTACTACACCGAAGTGATATTCGCGTCTTCGATCTTTTGGTCCTTTGTTGACCGGCGACCACTTTGACTATCCACGAGTAGCATGGTTCTCGTGTGCCTGTTTATCGTAAAGCTTTTCTTTGCTGGCCATTCGTATCCTGTTTTTCCGCTCTTGCTTGACAGTCGTTTACCTTTTATACTACTCTGCAACCAGTGAGTATTGCGCTCGGACGAGACAGCGTGGGGGCATTGAATTAGTTTACCGTCTGGCCACCACTTTTCCCATAGTGTTTCCCTTATGTGAATTTATCTGTATTTGATTCAGGTATATGCGGATAGGCTTGCATTTTTCGGATTTACACTTCACACAGAATTTGAGCTGAATGGAGTCAGTGATTATGGAATTCCCCCATCGTTCAATCAAAACAAGGACATCATGGTTCTTGTCTTCAGAATCAACGAACAATGTAATTCACCGTAAATATGTATTTTCAGGTAACAAAGCGAACGATAGCAATTATTGGGGACTCGATACTTACTGTGGTTATTCTGCATTAGCCCATTTCATCCCTCAGCTGTATTACATTGGATAGGTTTTCCAACGGCGAAAAGTTCAGCCGCAAGACCTGTATGTTGTTAAGTCGAATCAAGTCCAGTCAAGAAGCCTTCACTGATATTACGACTTTGTGTTTTATTAATGCCACTGATATCAACCGTTCAAAGTGGTGGCTTACTGATATGTCTGAATCAGTGACATAGAAGCTTCTGCTGTGTTTCGGATGAGATTCCGTGCCAGAGATTCGCGACTCCATGTCGCCCAAAATAACCCATGGTTGTGCGAAAAGCTCAGCTTCTAGTAGTTCTTTTCCAAACCACAAGATGACGATGTTTAAAGATCGACTTTAGGACAACCCCGCAGAAAACTGGCATCTCACTCCCCTGAAACGTTCACTATTGTGACGGCGTTGACTTACCAGTTTAAGAAGAATTGTCGATGGCAAAAGCCAGTGACGTGTATTCAAGCAGCAGACCGTCAGTAACACTGATAACCAGAAAAAAACTGACCGCAACTTTTGGGATTGCCTACATTGTGAGTGCAATGTGAATACCACATAACTTCGTCGTTGGTGCACATCTGTGGATACCACTTCCAAATACCTTTGGAAGTGAAGCTCTTTCAATTTGTTCCCAGAATGCAGTCATTAACCGAGCTTTCGGAATTCCTTCAATTAAAGGAAGTTAGGGGCCGAATTTGCAGGTTATGCTTTCACTCCTTGCGTCTGTCAATTTCCTGTGTAGTTGAGCGCGTAAAATCAATGTACCGGAGCACGTAACTACTTCAGATTATCATGGTGGAATAGAGCTTTGCGCAAAGTAGTTCCCCCAACAGACGTACCAAATACAAAATTACGTAAATTGCATCGGACACGTCAAGCAGATGGGACGATCTGCTCTTGTTAATTTACGAGTAGGCTACCGAGGCGAACGACTCATTCGTTCCAGCTTTATTATTGTCATGCAGCCACTGACGAACCCACTCGCCGACGTTTTGTGTCAAGGCCGTTTAATTCAATCGAGTTATGAAACTTCTCGTGTTCATCCTCTTCACTTTGACATCAAAAACCAGTTGGTCACCTCTTTTGCATCAAAGTTTTGATCACATCCTGTTGACACTGGGAATCAGCTTTTTCTTGGCGGTTTACAACTGGTTCCCTCTGGACAAGCAGCAAGGTATCTCATCAGATTCGAGTGTGAACCACCGACGTCGTTTTTATTCTCGGTTCTTCTTATTGAGGATATCGTGCCAGAAGCTTCATCGGGTAAAGAGGTGCTACAAACATTCTTGGGTATAACTAGCTTCCACGTTAGTCTCTGGCGAGGTGGTGTATGGTAGCCATGTAAACTGAGAAACTTTTCGAAAAAGGATTTGACCATTTTTCTTTTTCCTCCCATGTGGATGTAATTTTTGTGCCCCAATTGAACGAGCAATTTATTCAGGGCCAAACCTAAGTAGGCGTCGTCAATCGGAAGAAATCCCGTGAACTGTGCTGCAATATACAAATCCAGAGCCAATTCTCGGCCAATCATGTAGAATCCACCAGACACGTAGTTTGGATAATACGTATTTGGGTAGACGGCCTTGCTCAGCGCCCATTTTGACGGTCCAGTACCATTTCTTACCACACGTGACATCAGTATTTGTGATCCGATAATCTGATGTTGTATCATCCTGGGGTCTAACTGTTCCAGGAAAGCCACGACCTCGATTGGATTGACGAAAAAGTCGTCATCAACGAACATATACATTGGTGCCTCGGGACAGTATGCGATAGCCCATTGAAATGCAAACATCGTTTTGTATGTGTTGTTTGAGTAGTGGTCCGTGAAGTCTCTTTGAATTATGTCACTGTGATGTTTTGCCTCCTGTACGATACGTTCTTGTTCTCTAGAATCGTTATGCTTTCCCAGAACAAACACGTGTCGCACTGTCTTTCCCAACCAACACATGTTGTTACCCCAGGTCTTTCGTATCGCCTCACGCAGATGATAGTGTGTGTTACGAGATTTGATCAGAATCAACAAATCCAATGTGCCGCGTTCATTGTCGGTTATTTCGCACATCTTGGGGAAGTTGATAAGCATTGGTATTGTTCGACTCTGCTGATGCAGTGTGTGAGATACCGAAGAACCCCGTCGGAAGTAGCATATTTGTTGGAAGATATCTACTTCTTTTCCGTACGAGAACAGCTGATTACCAAACCAGTCATATTTTCGAAACGAAATTCTTTTGACCTTGGCAGCCCCAATGGACATCGCGTCACAGTCAATTGCTTTGGGTCGAACTCCATCAAAATTCCAACCATCCAATTCCTGAAGTGCCTTCCACCTAGCAGCTTTTACATCTATTGATTTGTTTCGTCTATTCAGATCTTTGGGATAGTGTGGTTCATGCTGCACCGTAGTGTGCTTCCTCATATAATGAACCTTAAGGAATATTAAAACCGCTAACAGCAGTATCGAGGAGACAGATCTATACATTTTTTGAAGACGTCTTGCCATCTACTGCAAATTCGACCTCGTCGATACGGTATTTTCGATAATTACAAGCGGGGTATGAATTTCCCAAATGTCTAGACTATTCACTGATGGAGAACCCCAGGTGCTTTTCAAGCGCACGAGAACGAAACTGAATTAAAAATGGTCTGTCATGTGACGAAACGATCGTTATCGATCAGATCTAACTAAACTAAGATTGGGGACCTACACACTCCTCGTTAGATTCAGTTAGGCTGTGAATTTTCTGGGGATATTTTCTGCTCTTTTCAAACCTATTGGATCTCTTGCTACCGCACACGTAACTGAAATCTACCCCAGCATGATTCCCCGAGCATTCAAGGTGTCAGGTATTTCAGTTGCGTTTTTCTTCACGTTATGTCCTTAATTTACCGGGAAATACTCGATTGCATGTTGCCAAACCGAAAAAATTACCGACCACGATACCCGGAAAATTTGTGTAAGTAAATCTTACGTATGACAGAAATTGATTCACGGTTATGAAATTGGATAAAGTTTACTTCACTCAACACTCCGAGGCGTTTCATTAGTCGCTACACCGCCCAGGTTTCCAGACATTAATTGATGTGGTTTGCTATAAGACAAAGTGAGATAAATTAAAAAATAGTTGTTTTGAGGAATGTTTTGCGGCCGCATACAAGGTGACAGTTATGTGATACATGAAACTTCCCACTGGTTTATCAAGCTTCAGTTTTTCCCTGATAGTTGTGGAGGTGTTCCATAGGTAGACATATTCACACCGGAACACTTTGAACGGAAAAATAAGCGTGGGATTAATGCAGCATACCTTTCAAAAAGGGGCATCTTCAAAAAAGACCGTTACTTCCATAGGTACATAAAACCTTGATAACCTAAAAAAAGTCTACGGAGCTTCTGGAAAGTTCTTTCACCCAAAGGCCAAAAAGTAATGGAACCAACCTGGGGCTTTTTAGCACAATGGGGGCATTCACGTGATTCATCCCTTCAGCTCAGCGAAAAGAACAACAGCCAAATGCACAACCTGAGCTCCATCATTTTCCCCAATAGCGAAAAAACGAAGTGTTAAGCCTTGTCTCCTTGACAATGTCGAAATTTCCGACTCCGATCCCATGGAGTCAGATTGTTCTCCTGTAACACTTTCACATTCATCGCTTGCATTTACTTTTATGTCTGTGAACATGCTCTTCAAAAGTAAACGATAAATACAACTCCAGCTCACTGGTTGTTTTACTGCTCCACCGCTAAACTTATAGTTACTCCGTGAGAATCTTGATGCATGAGTGTAGTGACCACTCTTTCACCCGTCTTTCCAACTCTGTGTGTTCAGCAATCTGACAGGAAGCAGTAAGACAACCTTCGGCTTGCCCATTGCTTTCCTCCACAATTTAGAGACAGTGAAACCACTGAATAGTTGCTCCCTTTTATTTCTTCATTCTAATACTCAAGGCGTAGGTAGACACCAAAATAGCTTTCGTCTGAAACGGTGTTTACAAATGATCAGACTGTTTGGTGCCTGTTGGTAGGATAGTCCGCAGAGCCAGATGTTGCATGCTCTAGTGGATTCGAGTGGAAAATAGTTTTGGCCACCTCAACACGCCAAAGAAACAACTGAATACAGGAATGGCAGGCATCACAAGCCAAAGTAGAAAACAGAACTCATTAACTCACAGAAGGTGGGTTCACATAGGTGACGCAGGGAGGTTTCAAAATGCTGTGGCAAAGAATGCCTTACCTTGCAGGTAATCAATGATTTCCGTAAGTAACAATCGGGTCATCTCGGAGTCTTGTAGTGGTCTGAAGCCTGCATCGAGACTATTCAGTCTATCTGGGTTAGGTTAACACATTCCTTGTCAGCTTGGCGAACATCTTCAGGCCAGGTCGACCGCTGCTTTATCGCCATTTAGCTGGGGTCATTAAAGTTGAAGAGCAAACCGCAAGGACGCGTATATGCAGATAAGTGCTTGCGGAGAATTATTGGTTCGAATTTCCCAACTATTCTACGAAAGCCATAGAAAGGAGGTTCCCTAGGCTGAACGGATAAGGATCCCCTGTTTGAGAACACCGTAGTGTGGAACCTGGATTGCTCGGATGGCTACGTAACGACTGCACTTTGAAGTCTGACGAGTTGAAATTGCAAGTATTCCTCACTGACCAATTGTGCATGTCAACAGTGTAACTAAAGAATGCAGTTATATTTTCAACGTTCAAGTGTCGTCAGCAAACAATGGAAATTTCAAAATATATGCGGCGACCGGATCGTTAAGCATGATTAATGAGGGCTAGTGATCGCTCCCTGTGGTACGCTGTATTCCACTTGAATTGTTCGCAAAGGCGTTGGCGGAATACGTACATTCTGATAGCTTTTATACCGGGAAGCTTGAGGGCCATGCTGGCAATGACTTGCCTACGTGGTATGCTAACGAAAGAAGTAATATCATGATGTGCTTTTTAGAAGTCTAGGCGGATTTCATAGACTGATTTTCCCGAATCTATCGTTTTGGTTAAGCCAACCCTATCCATCATCAGTTTTATTGATGCGGCCTGTATGCTCGATAAAATGTGGCCATTGCAACTTCTACTGGGTTGGTACGTAGGTTACCCTACCCACCGCATGCAACTACACTCAGTTTTGTGTGTTGCCCGCGACAAATTTGTAGAGTATACTTATCATGCGTTAATTATTGTGAAAATCAGAAATTCAAACCAGAGTATAGCTGTCAAAAATCACGGCCTGCTGCTTCTGTAAGTCAGAGTTGCAGCTTGACGTTTAGTTTCGGTGGTAACCGTGGCATCTTGTTTTGGCATGTGCTAGAGGGAATACCACTGTTGGATGCCTTTTGTATCTGTTTATCGCCAACCAGAGCGCCGAAACACTTGAATACTATTTTAGACTATCATCCTCTTGTCCGCGAGTCGCCGGTCTTGAGGATGGATTTTTTAGTTTGGTTTTTTAGTCTGATTCCCTGGTTTGCCAAAAATTTACTGACCGGTTGCGAGAGGTTGCCAAACCGATAGGCTGACAAGATAACTGGTCCCACGTTAACCACTGTATTAAGCCTCAGAAGCAGTGGTCCCATCAAAAGGAACTACCATCATAGATCACTTCGTCGAGCATTTTCGAAAGTCGTGGTGGCAATTTTCCCCAAGTTTCTGCCACATCCTCACTCCGAGTATGTTTTCCCTGTTTGATAACCCTGTCCAAAAGTTGGCGAATTAAACCTATTATGCTGGTTCAACCTTGATCTGCGATGCCACTCGCTCGGTATAAACCGGATGAAACCGTGCGTCATAAAAGCTACATTAAGTGAACTCTGCGAGTTCCATCTGGCGAACAGATAATCCTCTTTCTGTAAAATTTTCACGTGAGTAGTCACTTTCTAGCCAACCGCTTGGTAATGATTGTGATCAAGAGCACACAAGAGGCTATGGCTTGACAACCATCGGGTGCAGCCACGCTGTCTTGGGTTAATCACATCCTAGCAGAACCACAACTGATGGGGTCTCGCAATCGTAAAGCCGTAAACCTGCTAAAACAGACATGTTTACCTTCAGTCGCGTTTAGAGTTCCCTGAGCATCTTCAAACGCGCGGCTTCAACTGGCCTCATTGCTCCCAAAAGACTGAGAAAAGGGATAAGTAAAACTGGCCATTTTTAATTTAAAACTAAAGTGTATCGAAAGTCCGGTTTCTGATCGAAATAACCGCATCCAGTGGTCACTGGTGCACTTACCGTGGTAAAGATATTTGCTTATTTCAGCTGTGAGCAGGTTTGTTTACAAAAGTAGGCAGTTTCAGACAGCATCAGTACAACGAGAACATTTCCGCAATTGTAGAAAATCCTCTTTCGTCAAACAACTGCAACATTTATGAAGATCTTCCTCCCATACACTATCCTCTTGATAATCTGTTTGACTGCACATCAAGGACTTCTAACTGTATTTTATTTGTGGTGTCTTTAACTTGCATTCAAAATATTTCAAAACACCTAAATATCCACTCACAGAAGTGCTTCTGCTGCTTGAGGATCATTTGTGTGAAAAAAACTTAATCTGTTCGAAAATGGGCGACAAAATTACTCATTCGAAAGTTCTTCTGAGACTCAGAACGACAATTCATTAGAAATTATTTTGTTTCATTCTTGTTTCTCCATCGTCCGTCACAGAAAATGGAATACTCCCTGCTCCGTTTTTCACTGACTGTCACTAAAAGGAAAACAGTCTATGGATGGAAGACTGAACCAATGCTCATGCTCACTATGGGATGAGGTAAACGAAGGCTTCGGCACAACAACTATATCGAGTGATTGAGTAGAAGTGAAACCCCAGATCAACTTTCAGGAAGTTTGATAATCAATCTTTGAATCTCTTGAAACTACGACTTTCTGGTCGGTTTCAAGCCTGCTTTTCTGCTTGACTGATCACTTATCTAACAGAGGTCCGGTCATATGCACCGGCTAAAAGAAATTCTAACCCACCATCAAATCACCTGACCCTCGGTCCACCAGGCATCTCGTCGTCCATCCAAATTGCACTGACTCTAACGCACCAATCACAATTCTTCAGCACTCTCCGTCTCTTTTTCTCTGGCCCTAAATTAGTCCCGGGTCTGAGACTCAAAGGCGTTCTACTCAAATGAATCGGTTTTGTGGGAAGGAAACATTTTTATTTATGTTACTGACATACGGCAACCAGAATAGATCAAACTAACCATCCATAGGTTAGAGACTTGTGGTTTAGTCCGTGACTCCTTGATCATAAGATGCATGTTACCTAGTCACGCAGACTTACAGGATTTATGTTGTCATTCTTGCATTTTGTCTTCTCTTTTTAAGAAACAATATTTTTAATTAACTACTCACTGACTAAACTGCATCCATAGCAGTCGCTTTCGAAGTGCGGCAGTGGAACACATGTGTTCAACTCAGGTGTTGCTATCAATAATGCTGACAGAGTGTGCTAAAAATGTGTCCAAGTAGGGAATAAGGTTGACGAAGATTCGGAAATTAGGCCTACTTGATTGGCCATGAGGTGGAAAATATCAGTAGTGGGCTGTCATTTGTGAATATCATCCGTTTTTTTTCGTGATTTCCTTAGCTCCTGCTCACCTCGGAGTATTCATATTTTAAATAAATACCAACGATTGCATTCGTTCACCGAATTTATGGAAAAATTTCATCTGTACGCATGAAACATTATATCGTGTTGCATGCTGGGAGGGTGTGCAACGCCCTTGGGGCCAGTTGAAACTGAGTGTAAAATTTAGGGGATTTCAGGCTACGCGGCATTTTAATGTTCAGAAAGTTAATGTCTTGGTTTCTGGAAAGCTTGGCAAACAATCGTTGGGTTTATTTTTGAGAAACATTTAGCTTCTGACACAACTGTTTCTTCGGGTCAACCTAATAAGTCATAAGGTTGATCGAGTTTTAGGGCAGACGGAGTACCAGTCAGCTAGTTGTCCCCCAGCTGGCAGACTAAATCAGTTGTCAGTGCAGGTTACAAGCACTTGTTGCTTAAACACACTCATTTCCAAATTGAATTGGTGCCAGCGAGGACTCATTTGAATCAACTGTGATACTCTCGTTGGTTCACGTGGGCGAAGGTCTTACGACTGATATGTTAGGGTAAATTAACATCAAGTTAAATCACGCTTAAGACACTTCAGTTACATTTTCCACTCGGTTATCAGGGTAAAAATACTGAGACCTATAAGGTGAGTTTATTATGTAAAAAAAAGTCCAAGAATGGCATTTTGAATGAACGGATGACGGATTTAGATGCTGTTCTAGACCTTCAGATGTGTGCTGGTTTACCTGTTGTAGACAGTCGATCTTATAACTCCAAGTCGTTCGTTCTTTGAAAAAGATCGTCTCTGGTAGTCGAAAATTGGAACTTTTTCTTCAATAAATTAAATGTGAAATTTCCTGTGGTCTCACTACCAGCCAGTGATTCATGACGTCAAATCCATTAAATCTTCTTAGGACTGGATTTGAACTCATGTACTCCTTAGAAACCCTTAACATTTTTTTACGTCCGCGTGGGGTTGTAAGGCTTGAGGTGATTGGGCTGGGAGGATTTGGTCAGATAAGGCTTTATACTTTAGACCCAAGTGGGTAATAATTCGAAATCTGCTGGCAATGGTGAGGACTGAAGATTTTGATTGAGCAGATAAAGCTTATAGCCAACAGTCGAAAGCGCTGTCCAGTCACGTGAATCCTCCGTTTTAGGAACGACAAACCACGTAGGTTATCCGGGCAGAAGGAAGAGAAGTATCCGATGGCTCAACAGTAATAGACGGGCAGTTATGTTGCGTTTCTAGGATCTCATGTTGAATGCGCAACAGTTCTCTTGGTCTGCTTCCAATCTCACCAACCGAGAGCATTCATTTTATGCTTTCCGAAAGAGCGTTCTGTAGATTGCTTCAAGCAGCTGTTAGTTGGGTAGTTCGGATCAAGGCACTGTTAAGTAGAAATACCATTATTACCTGTTTTGTCTGACAGAAAAGCGGAAAGTGTGATCTTTTAGTCCCTATATAAGAATCGGTCGCAAGTCACCGTCCATTATGAACATACTATGCTTGCCTACCACGAAAATGGCTCGAAGCCGCACCTTTGACCAAAGATTTGACCTATTTGCTCATAATAAAACTACTGCTTCTTTATTGCACACTGAGGTTCGTTCTGATTACCTGTAGTTTTTCGCCGAACGCCTAAGTGGAAGTTTTGCGACTGATGAAGTGTTAACTTATCATTCTTATGTGTCATATCATGAACCCCCTCTCAGTTACACGTCTTCCGTTATTCGTCAGTTTGGTGAATCGTTGACCTCTGAAAGAAAGCGGTAATTTTATGTCACCTGTGTCGATAGGAAGAATGGGAACTGTCAATCAGTGAATACCGAGTCTGTGTAACATTCTCAGAAGGTTTCTGATTGGTTTGACGGATTAGTTTATTGACTTAATGGTGGTAATATTGAAGAAGTTCCTGTCATTTGAATGAGTTGGCTCCATTCGCTGGAGCCTTTGTCAACAAAAAAAACGAAAGTAAGGTGCAGTCGAAGTCGAAAAGAGATTATAGCAGTATTATTTGAGTTCTTCTATTTGTGGCGTTTCATTCAGCGATTTTTTGCCATAATACCACAAAACTAGTAGAAAGGTCTGTAGGAACTGCTAAAGAGAATGTGCACCTTATGCTGCACAGACAAACGGGAGTGTGGAAACGCGTATGTCGTTCGACAGGGACTTAGCACCTCATAATAGCATAATGATCCACATACCCTCTTATCATATGGTAGTAAGCAGTTGGTGACACTTTGTGAAATTACACAACCTCAATTAGTTACCAGACCACGTTGTTTCTCCAAACGCATCTCAAGTTTATTGACCGTAAGCGAAATTACGAAAAAAATAAGTTGGTAGTTCACATAATATCAGATTATCTACTTTCAAAAAGTATGTCTTAAACTTTTCAACTACCTAGTAGATGATAACGACGTGCCAGACGTGAAACCGCAACCCATACCTTTGGAGCCACCAGCGAAGTCAACCATTTTTGTTAGTTTCATAAACTACTCATGCATCACTCAGTAGGCAACTGACCATGAGTTAAAAATAGACTGAAACAGACAACCCGGCAGCACACAACTTGCCAGTTCTTATCGGTACGGGAGAGAATCCACTGACAGCTGGTTTATCCTAAACCGATCAGTGTCCAACTATTATTTTTTCTCACAACACCTCTATGTTATACGTTTAGCAAATGCTGGATAAACATAATCTATATGTAAATTTCCATCACAATGACAACTGAACGGGACAGATCAATTAGTTGTACACAACTAGGGACGAGGCCGCTCCCTTGGGTAAAACACAATCAGTTTGACAACACAATATGCAAAATTGCGTGCCAGTGTGTAGAAAACGGACAGCCAGTAGACCAAACTCGCAACAAAAATCAAGGAAAACAGAAAAAGTCGCGTTAGTTTGTTGATAAGATTCGACTGACACGTGACAAGAAAAATAAGATAAGATGGTGGTCTCCGACATCCATTAAGAACCCGAGAAACGGGGCTGTGAAATTACTTAGAGGGGTGTAGGTCAAGTACGGTACTCTATTTAGATAAAAATTGCTAATGCGAACGCTGGGAAATTATGGACAGCAGTAACAGCATAGAACGACTTCTGGCTTTTGCGGTTAATCATTTATGGAAACTCTGGGCTCCTATAAGCTCATATAAGTCTTAGTGAGCCATAATGGCTAGTCTTCTTTTCGTTTTCCTATTCGCATACTGAAATTTGACTTAGGCATTAAAAGAAGGCAACAGACATGACCCAGTCATCTAAACACTCAGGAAACATCGCGAACAGATAGGCTTCCCTATCTGCAAATAATGTTTGCGATAAGGCTGCATTACTATGTTTTTGAGCTTAATAATATCTTCGGCATTTTTGGGCGAAAACCGATCCAAATCTTTCGGAAAACCTGAGCATTACGATGAGTACAGAACGCAAGGCTGGAAGTCCGAAAATGACCATATAGACGAGATCACAGCCAAATGTTTTGAGTATCATTAATAAGCTAGTTCTGTAATTTCTACACTACCAAGTGTGTGTTAAGAGTTAAAAATTTCTTTCGACCACTCCTCGTGAGTTCGTAACGTCAGTTGGTGGTGGATTAAGCCCAAACCGAAGTGATGTGTGGAAGTTTTCGCATATGGACTTGACTCAGTCGGACGATAGACGGCGTGACAGTGTACCATATCAAACTGCACGTGGTACTATTCATAATCTGTAAGTAGGTAATCTAAGGTGTACCGAATGTGCCGGAATTTCGTTTGGCTCCATGGCCACATTCGTATGTAGGTTGGTCTCTACTGTCTCCGCAACAGTTGCCCTTCCACGAAGAGGAGACGCTTCAAAAAAGCAAATCAAAGGGCCGGTTTTTGATTATCCCCATCACGAGGAATCGAACGCCTCCAATATTCGTAAGGTAAACGGTTTCTAAACGGAAAAGTTGAAACAAGTGACATGGCTCTCTAGGATCTCAGTTAAACCTGTGAAATGTAGAAACCTTCGAAACAGACCTCTAGTAAGAAATGTATTGTAGCATTTTTTATCCTAATTTCGGATCTCACTCCACAAAAAATATACAGAGCTGGTGAAATTTAATTTGAGTGAAACTCTTTTGCTGTGATCTAGCCAGAAAAATCGCGATAGGATAGGATGCTGATAGTCTAGATGAGTGGCGCAGAAACATATTCAACGGATTCCGCAGCTACACGGACAGGGACACACGTTCAACATGCACCACGGAATCGACGGAAAAATCCGTGGAAGTTGAAAGTTCATGGGTAAGAGACGAACTGTCGAACAAGCCAGATAAATCCAGAGAACATGCAACATTTGTGCCCGGTTTCCAAGCTAGTTGTGTTTGTTTGATATTCTTCTAGTCAGGCACCACATTTTGCCCTGTTAAACAATGTTGACTATCATTTGCCGCATGTTATACGTCCTTGAGGCTCCTTTATTCGATAGAACGTCAGCTGTCCGTAGGTAAATTCTAAACCTGAATCATACTGTCGTGTTCTTCATTTATCTGCCTGTTCTCCTGTGCATGAGCGTCCATGTATCCGTGTATGGCCTACTGTTTGATAGCAGTAACGCCCAGTTTACATTGCACAGACAGCTGTAGGTTGTTACGAGATTTGCATGATTTACATCCACAACACTTTTGTCTGAACAGTTTTTCTCCTGTTCTGGCGTGATTTTGCTCGTAATTTCACACAACAGAAGGACCACTGGAGCCGAATATTCCTCTTAGTAGGGCTCATCAGCAGCGCATTTCTATGTCCGTGGACCAATTTGAACCCCGGACATCAGACATGTGAGGAGAGCGTGTTAACACTAAGCCATTACCACACGTTGGATGTACCTGAATTATCATGTCGTAACAGGCGAACGTGTTCACACTTGAGCGGTGTGACTGGTTTGTCTGACGCTTCGAATTACGCCCCAGCAATAATTCAGGTGCGTCCTGCATACACTGGCGGAGTAAATTCACCTCGCATGTCTGATGTCCGGAGTTCAAACTGTGGCAAGCACAAGGATATGCCCTAATGGTGAGCTCCATTAATAGAGAAACTGGGTTCCAGTGCTTCTGCCTTCGGTGTGAACTCATGAGAATAATTTCACCAGGACGGGAGGAGGATTTTTCAAACGACAGTGATCTGGATGTAACATGCGCGGGTGTTTTTTTTTCATTACATGATGCATCGTACGCATAAAAACCATGTGGCCACTTTCCTGATTCTTGGTGCATCCAAATCGTTCCTAATTTGGCTTGTGCGCCTTGAACACACGCTTCTGACTTGTGGGTAAACCAGCCAATGAGAATGCCAGCTTGTGTGTGAATCGCATACCATGTTCCAGTGTGCTAAAGGACTCAAAGACAAACATGATACCTAACGAATGGAAACGACGTAACACGGACGCGTCATTATTGATTACTGCGTGGATGGGAATTACATCAGTATTTAACCCGACCTGTCGTTTTCTATTGGGGAGAATCTTAATAACTAGCTAGTCAGACAATCAGTATTCTCGATAGTAATGTGATGACTACCTCACGGAGCTGCCCGTCCTCAAAAAAGATTAAAAGTGTGCATTTTGGAACAAACATTTCGTACAATACGCCGTAAATCACTGTTTGTTATGGCACAGAGTCCCAAGCGAAGAGTTCAGGAAACAGCAAAACAAAACTAAATCACCATACAAGAAATCACCTTGTTCCTGGAATACAGGAGATAAATTAGTAATCTGTCGGTCTTGCAAACAATAGCCGTAATTAAAAATCATGACTTTTCTTAATCGGTTAGCAAACGAAAATTTTGAACCCTTGTCTTTTTCTGACCTTGATTTGGGCCTAACTTCAAACTAGACGATAATCAAAGAAGCTGTCTTGTGGTGCTCTTAATGCATATGAAAGTGAAGTCTTATCTAAAGCACAACACTTAGCGCAGGTAACAGAAGAATGGATAAGTATATTGAAAAAAGTCACGCAGAAAAACTCGAAGTCATCGAATAAAAATTTGAAACCAGTGCGAAAGCAAACTCGTCGAGTATAGTGTAACTTCTCTTCACCAGTTCTGAGGTGGTAAAACAAACACGATGTTTACATTGCATGAGATTTTCAGGTAGTGCTCATCTATCAAAAGGAATATAACCCTCCGAATAATCCTGTCATCGAGCAAAGGCTTGACTACGGATTTGAAACCATCGTTCAATAAAAAAATATATCAGAACCTATCGGAGTCACATGTACTTTTCATAAAATCATTCGCTATTGGAAGTTTGCACGGACGGACGAATCAAGAGATGGGGACTTGCCCTTGAATGTAATGGCACACCGACGGAAACAGGTACTTGTACCTTTTTATCCAAGGATCGCATGATCCAGCAAGATGCATCAAAAACATGCCTCCTCTACGTCATATAATCCCGATCAGTTACTTGCCCAAAACCAACTACATCTATATGCTGTTGAAATATCCATTCAATATGATTGCCAGTAGGTTTGCGGCGGCGCGGAGTAAATGAGAAAGCTGGTATGATGTTGGCTTTTTAATGTATATTCGTGCCCTCCATCTATCTATCCAATAAATCTCAATGCCAAATACTTTTATCTGAGAAAACTATTTCAGTCGACAACAAACTTTTCTTTACTTTTTCTCTATACGAGATCTAGACATACTCAACAACCAACAGACGAATGATATGGCATGAGGCTTTGGTTCACTCGGCGAATCTGATGTCAGAGTACACATCTCGCGACTCAATTGCTCTTGCAGCTGAAGCAGCTTCATATTCATGTTTAGAGTGTTGAACTCCTTATAAGACCTCCAGCGCACAAGAACGTATTCGGATGCAAAACAACTTCGGTTATGACTAAGGACATTTAGTTCGTTCAGACATACCATAAAACCAACGGCAGCCTGGCCTCCACAAACGTCTGACTGGTAAACACGTACTTAAATAGCAGAATCTCACAGATCCGCAGTTTGCAGTACAGTAACCATAATCTTATATATATATATATATATATACTATATATATATATATTCTCCCATCCTTATTTCAGTGTACCTTATTGTGCCACCATATTTTCCCGTCTTCTCCGAAGTTGTTATGTGATCTAGTCGTGTACAATAAAGCTCTTAAGCAAGTGATAATTATGAGGAATAATTGAATCGTTCCTGAGTAGGGTTGTCCCGACATCAGACACCATTCATAAAGTTGGCCCTTCTTAAGGCTCATCAGGCAGACTCAGTCGCCGAGTTTCTGTCAACTCTATGTTCTACTGGAACCCGAATTGTACGCAGCATGCTTACTTTATGTGTCCCCGTCAGGGAGAAACAGGTTGTGAGCCATCTAAAAGTTTTCAGCAAACTCATGAGTAGTATTCCATCAAGATTGAACAGCTCTTCATCCGAGCATGTCGTATTATTCAGTAAAAATTTCACCGTTGCTCAATTCGGGTGTAATTAAATCAGAATTAAATCAGGATACCGAAACTAGTGCTGAACTGTTCTTGAGCGTCAAGTCTTATATAAATCCACACAGCATAATCAATTATGTATTTTTACTACCTATCACTACGCTCAACACAGGCTGAATTAAAATTATGGTTGCTGGAATCAGTTTGCGATTTCGTTTGAAACGATATGGATAGACAGCTTCCCAGGGCTTTCTCCAAGCTCACGATAAAAACCAAACCGATATCTCGGCCGAAAAAAAACAAAAACTTCTTTTTGGCTCTTGGACCACGGATGACTAACAAAAGAATTTGGTAGTTTTGAATGTCTTGACAACATTTCTCCTTGGTCGTTGGGACAGGAATGTAGATGAGCATGTTAGGGATGTGCGTATTCAATGCCATCGAGTCAGTCATCAAGAGGCTTGCCGGTGAGTTGACAGTCGCTTTCAGTTGCAAGGATTGTCGGCTAATATTTCGCTAGGACGCATACGCAGAATTCGACAGTGACGTGCCTCAAGGAAATTAGGATGAGTCGACAATCACCGATGCCTAGTACTTTTAACTAATGGAGATATTAGTCTGCATGCGTTCTGCCAAACCACCGTTGGAAATTGGAAAGGAAGCCCACCTTGACAGCATTTTCTGTTATTTGTGTCAATGCTGAGTGTAACTACAAATGAAATGAGAAAATTAAAACAATCCAGAATCAGCCGCTTAATATACTATAACGAGATGTTCAAGGGTAGATGAACTTCCATATAAGGCATTCTGTTGCAGAAGCCATGAGATTGTGTGAATCGCGTTTTGTGGATGGTAGCGTAAGCTCTAAGGGATACTTGTCAAGGTGACTGTTTTTAAACTGTTAATCAGTAGTTTAACGGAGAAATTAAATCTCATGTGGAGCACAGTAGTGGCTTTTCATTCTTACTTGAAAAGTCGTTATTCATATTTCTCTGCCTACTCCCCAACGCATGCACTCTGATAATTCACTGGTTCCTACACCGCTTGTTTACAACTTGTCAGTTTCTTTAACAAGCGTCCCCTAGTTTGTGTACCTCAGTTTTATATTCCATACATGAATATATCTTGCAATTCAATTCAGGTACGGTTTTGAACTAGAGTGAGAATGCTGTATTTTTGACCAGTCCCCCAGGTAAGTGTCAATCACTCTGATTACCACTGCAGCGTCCAGTTTACTCGGGTAACTATTGTGCCTGGTTTGGACCTGCGAACAGTCTTCGTCCCAATTATCCCTGTCAACTACACTGGAGAAAAGTAAACCAATAGGCTACTATAACATAGCCCTCAAGTTTCTTCACTGTCTGAAGTCGAAGTTGAATGGTATACAAAGGCAGTTTCCGTACGCACTAGAATATGGCAACTGCCAAATGAAACGGGTAGCAGTGGTAGAAGACAGTCACAGGGATAAAATTCATCATGTTTAAAAATTAATGGTCAGCTTTTGGTAAGTTTGATTTCCACTGTATTCAGAGGCCAAATGACCCGATGAAATCTGACGCACTGGAACACAAATGTACAAGTTGCCATGAAATACCCCGCCTTCAGAGGTTTAATTGGTCCAAAACTTAGAATAAGAATAGCTGTAAACGTTGTCACAATTTGAATCTCAACCAGCAACAACGGATAGCATGGAAGACTAACTGATTTCAAGGTAGTTGGAAGTTTTCCAAGTTTTATCCACGAACTTCACCCGTTTATATCTTGGGTCTCTAGTTTTTCACGCCCATTGATAATCATCATCTGTGGGTTTTCAGAGAGGAGCGAATTCCAGGCTTATTGGAGCTAACCAACCTTGGTCATTTGACATCTGACATGACACACGGTGCTACACGTACTCGCCACCACACACTAGGCGAACCGAAGTCATCACGTCTGAACAACGAGGCGTGTTCACGCTTGAGTTACGCGATTGGTTTATCAAAAACTTTAACCCTTCTTTTGTGAGTGCTATGCGGAACAATCGCACCAGGACGAGAGGAAGACTTCTCAAGTGAGGGTGATGTGAATACACATTCTACAAATCCTATAACTACATACAAGTGACTTCAGTAGACATCTGGTTGTTTATCTTTCTTGGATAATTCATTGACAGCCTTCTGCAACTTTGTCAGACAGTTCAGCTTGAGCCAGCCTTCTCAGACTCTAATGATCACCCCGGTTGCCTATGCAGTTAGACAAATTTCAGGCTCAGAATGTTGTGTCGTTGAACAATTTGCACATCCTAGTGTGATAGAATTTCGGTTGAGTAAGTGGGTTTGCTTGGACGTGCTCTCCTCCAGCCAAAGGACGATATGAGAGCGAAATGAGTAAGCGATGCGTGAGCGAACGGACGAAGTGTCCTTGTCGACTGAGTGTCCAACAATATCTTCGGATGTCGAATGTATTTTTGGTGACAAACTGTATCATCTGGCCTTGAGAGAACTGGAGAAAACCGGACCCAATGGGGCATAGCTTATCTCCGAATTACTGATAAAACACCCCTATCAGCAGAATTTAATCGGTGCCTGTTGTGGAATGCACCTGACAAACGCTGAATTTGTGGCTCTGAGCGAATTTATCCATTAACGGACGCAAATATTCTGTCACACTAACAACGCAGGCCTAAACATGTATATTGACTTCCTTAAATAAGGAAACCAAAGTGTCCGATTCGTCGCGGGATTATGAAACCTTAGTAGCTAAGCTGTTAAAGTGTTTGGACTCCAGTACATGAGGAATAAACTTTGAATAAAACGTGGGATTTGGTAGGGAATTTTGAACGAGAATGCTTCAAAAATCCGAGTGTCACTTAAGGATATTTCCATAATATTTTCATACTGGTTGAAATACATTATGTTCTTTCCCTGTTTCCTCCAGAAGTGATTCACTTGTCCAGAAATGTTGAGTTCATATGGATGCAAGGTCAAGATATGGGCTTTTAACGAATTTCGTACATCGTCTCCATGTTCTGAGAAACACTGAGAAAAATATACACAACTCCAACACTTCAGTGTGGATGGAACAACTGTATAAGCTAACCAATCTCCGATGCATGCTGCTTTCCTCAAGATGGTTCTGTCTTTTCTGTGAAATACAGGTGACACTCCTATTCACTTTATTTGCTGTCCTAAATACTGCTGTAGCTTGACAGTTGTAACATCCAGGCAACGCCACGATACCGGAAAAGATGACGAATTGCAGTGAGTTGTGCGACGGACTCGTGTTTAGTGTGCGATTAATTTTTAGTGCTGCTGTCAGAACTTGTCAACTTCTAGGGAGTACTGGAATTTGAAGAGTTGATAAATTCAAAAAATCTGGTGGTGACATGGGCACTTCCACAAATAGATCAGTCGATTTAAGGGGATTTTCCGAGGCAGAAGCAAGTGAATGTGACCCCAACCTCGGAGATTCGTGCACTGACTACATCCACAACACTATTGTCGGAACTCACCAAACTTCCGATATACGTAGAACACTCCACAAATTCCAATGATTCTTCTTGGATAATAAATGTTGCCTTTAATGGTGTCATGTCTAGCTGCACAGTCTTACATTTTTTGGATGCGATTCGCATGCTAAAAGATGGAATGACTTTTTTCAGCTAATCAAAAAACACGTGTGTCCTACCCTTTCCTTCGAAGCCGACAGTGATGCCATCTTCAAATCGCAGATCGACCAGGCTTTCGTCAGCAGCCATTTGAACACCAGGGTTTTGAAGACCTTTCAGCGTGTCTCATTTTATTTTCAATTGTAGCATTGAATACAAACGGAGAGGGTGGTATCCTTGCCGGTCACCATCACGTGAACTAAAGATTTTTGAGAGCTCCCTGTATGCTCTCACACGCCCGAAAGTCTGGGAATACAAAGAACATCGTACAGTGGGAAAATTCTGGGACATTCTTTGCTGACTAAGTGTGTTAGGACGACCTTGGTGAACTGGTGGCATTAGTCAGCCGAAGTAATTTTCTGGATTTCTCGTTCTCTTCCATTTCCTCAGCTTTTCTTCTCCATCAGGCTTTATGGTCGGCGTGCAAGTTGTGGTTTGCTTGAAACCTATGGGAGGATTTCTCCGGTGTTCTGACAGGGTCACTGCTCTCTCTGACATCAACTACTTGAATGGATCTTGTAGTTTTGTGCCTGAGGCAAAAACCTCGGCAATGTACAAGGATGTAACGGTCTTATTTCATTAAAAATCGGCATCCGACAGTGGAGCATTTAGTGAAAAATCCAGAAGAGAGTTGAGCTAAATTCCGTAAGTGTACGTGGAAAACCAGATGGCCTCTTGCCACAATGGTAATGTTAGAAAATCTTTCGGTTGATTCATGATCGTCAAATCAGATGGATAGGCACCGCATAGTTTGCCCTTTGTTGAGGCTTCAGTTCTGCCAAGCCCATAAGTGCAACAACAGATACTAAGCAATCAGGTTATATAGAGTCCGCTTGACCCTAGTCAACCACAACACATTCCAGGTATCAGGTTCAGCTGCGGTGACACTTTTCGTCGTGTCGAATTTTAAAAGATAAGATTCACTTTTGCATACAACTCCCATTTTAGCTGTAAACCTATTTCTGATAGATAGCCATCACATCATGGTGTGTGACAAGATTCCGAAAAAAACCAAGAGGTTTTGGCGGATTCTGCGGAACCGCGTTCATACGTGCACGTCAGGCTTTCAGCAGCGTAGTGGATGTATCCATTCAGCAGCACCAGCTGCAATAACCCAGCCAGTTACCTATGGATTTCTTCGCGCAACTCTGGTTGGCGTACGCAGCCTCATAAATAGTAACCTGATAAAAGCTATGTAGTTGACGCCAAAGGGTCTGGGTGTTGTCGCCTTTCTAGTCAACCTAGTTGTTGACTGCATGAAGGCGTCAGTAGGTATCACAGAGCTGATACTGGATATTATAACGTATCGATAAACTGCAGATCACCGAACTCTAAGGCAAATCCACAGTGGACTCTGTCAGTATAATTTCAGCGTCGGAATAGGAATCTATCCCAAAAGCTAGTATCATTTTAACAACCACAATCTCTCATATACGACCAGTTGTTGTGATGGAAGTGGCTTGTTCACAAGTTCATGTATCCGAAGCTCTAAGCAAAAGACCAAGTCATGGCCGGCTTGAATGCTGTCCGCTGCGCATTTGTATACCTGAACTGTGTACTATGTCACCGGAAGGAGACCAGCTGGAAGACGAAAATCTGAACCTATATCCTTACCATCAATTCATTTGGTCTTATGCCTGCGAAAACTGATAATTTCTCGTTTCGGACACCCGTATGCTGGCGGTTTCTGGCCATTGGTTGCATCCCCAAGAGCATGCAGTGAACGAGATTAACACCGACCAAAATTCTGAACTTAACTCGTTCGGAGGCGCTTCCCGCCGCCAACAAAGTTTGAGCGGTTTTTACTCCAAATTCTTACCAAGATATGTATTCTTGTCTTGGAGGCAAGTGTGCTGTCGCTGCTTTGGTCTAAGCTTTGCAACTCAACAGCATTCCAACAACATATACCATGCGGGTTACACGATAGCTACACACCACAAGATTTCACAAGTGAACTGATGCGATTTTTCCTTGTCTAGCTGATCAGACCGAATTCAGCTGACTTCAGTTTTCAAGCTCGGAAACGTGTTTCGCGAAACACTGGTTCAAGCTACAATAATTGTTTAATCGAGAATAAGAAGTAAGTGGAGCATAACCATGCATTGGAGATGGCCTACAGGTTAAAATGTGACTTAAATCTGCCACTTTTACGTGGTGGTCGGGTTTGAGTTCTGCAGTGATACGTGGGCTACACTGGCTGGAACTTCGTTTCACAAGGTACAACCACAACGGGAGGGCCAACGGGGAGCAGTCAGACTAAGAGCAGCGAGACCCCGTACTACAAGTAATCGTGCTACGAGGCGGTGTGGTGTAAAGTCGTACTATCATCTGTGATAGGAGCGTGGAGGCAGTAAGGTGTCCAGCATGTCCATATTCATGGAGGCAGCGATGCTGCCTTCCCCCGGGGAAGGACGGGCTACAAAAAGTCGGCCGTAAAAACCACACACTCCGGTCGTCCAACGGTTGCCTGTGACCAGTGGGCCTTACGCACCTTGCTGCCTATTAACAATAAACAATAACAATAAACAAAATGCACGAGACCATTTCTACGTGGGAGCTTTTAACGTCCGTACTCTATGTCAAATTGGCAATGCTCGCTGAAAAATTGTACTCCCTTAAAACTGATGTATGCTGCTTCTCCGAAACACACATACAAGACCCGAGCGTGGTTATGCATCTCAGTACACCAACGACGAATTCAGTTCTTTCACATTTCTCCCTCCGTGTGTTCAGTGATCCAGAAGCAATGATTCGTGTAACATGTGGTGTGGGAGTTGCACTCAGCCCCAGAGCTGAAAGCGCTTTGCTGGATTGGACCGCAGTAAACAGTCGTCTTTGTGCCGTCCGGTTATCCAGATCAATCAAGCTCAACGCCTCTCGGTATAAAAATGGTGCCTGTTTGAAGTGTCGGCTTATGTCCCAACGGACTGCAGTTCTGATGCTGAGAAGGATACCTTCTACCGGCAGCTATCCGAGCTTATCCATCCTGTAAGAAGCACTGACATTGTGATCCCTGCAGGCGATATGAATGCTCAAGTCGGTCGTCTGAGCTCCTGGGAATCACATTTGGGCGATCGATTCGGAGTCGATGCTCGTCGCACACACAAAGGAGAGCGACTGCTCCTGTTGTGTGCCGATCATGAACTGTTTCTCGCCAGTACGAACTTTCAGCATAAATGTTCGCATCGCATAATCTGACGGTCACCAACTGCAAATCAACCAAAAACCCAGTTGGATCACGTAGCCTTCAGCCACCTGTGGAAGGACCATTAAAGACTGCAGTTCCTTGTGGGGCTCACAAATTAATTCCGATCAGGCCATAGTGCATGCACGCCTGACAGTTCGTTTCCTCTCAGACCCTCGGAAGTCAGCAAGAAGCATGCCAATCCACCATTTTCGAAGAACTACCATGGTTCAACAGTATCGATCGGAGCTACCTCTCCCTCTACAGTAAACTCCCTACAATAAAACAATACTGTGCTGGTACCGAGCATGTGAATGAGGCATGGCAAAATATGAAAGGAGATATGTTAGCGGCGTTCAGTGCTGTCTGTCCGACTTCCCCGATACAATCAAGTGACCACTGGATGTCGTCGATTGATATCAGGAAATTCCTACCAGCAGGCAATGAGTGCGGTAACGCAAGCAAACCCCTCAAGCGTCAAATAATGAAGAGCCTAAGGAAAGACAGAGAGCTATGGTGGACATCGAAAGCTCGGGAGATGGAAAAGGTTTTTTCTACCTGAAACAGTTGTTCCCTGTATCAACTGATATGATCGACTGGCCCTAGGAAAGCAACGGTCAGTGAAACGATAAGTGAAAATGATGGCTCAACAATTCAGTCGCAAAACGTCCACTGGAAAGATAGGCCGAACACTTGGAAGAACAGTTAAGTTGGTTTTCTTCGACACACCCTTTGTAGATAGTGCATACGATCGAATGGAATATAAACTTTAATCACCCGTCGGAAGAAGAAACAAAGTAGGAAACGTCCGCACTGACACGTGGGATGGCAGCAGGACCGGACGGTCTTTATCCATCCATGTTCACAGAAGACGAATAATACCTGGTGACCCATCTAATGCAGCTCATTGTTGAGATTTGGAGTGAAGAGGAAATGCCTGCAGAGTGGGGTATGTCGGCAGTTGGTTCTATCTTCAAAAGGGTACGGATGCTGTGTGAGAACCACTGTGGCATCAGCCTGGTAGCTGTGGCGCCGAAGGTCCGCTCTGGTCTTATCCATCGAAGTTTGACTGAACACAGGAAGAGACAGATCCATGAAAACCAAGCTGGGTTCCGTCCTGCAAGAGGATGCATCGATTACATCTTCACTCTCCGACAGATTCTGAAACAGCGACACTGCTTCCAGCAACCAACAATGGTTGTGCCTTTGACTGCCTTTGACTCTGTGGACCGTCAGGCACTATGGCAGTGTCTATGGAGCAAAGGCGTCCCCCATAAATTCTTGACCCTCCTGAAGGCGCTGTACGCCAAATTCTGTCTAAGTGTAAACGTCTACGGAGGCCTCTCGTCTGAGTTCACCACATCAAGTGATGTTGAACGAAACTGTTGTCTCTCACCTTTCCTCTTCGACTACATCATTGATACGATTATTGAAGACTCGCTACCAGCCCCTTATGACTTTGGGGTCGAAGTGCTCCCGGGGCATTTGGTCACGGATATTGAGAACGCAAGCAACATATCCCTTCTTGGATCTGACGCCGTCATAATGCAAACAATACTAAATAATCTAAGTAATTCTGCTCGATGGTTTGGAATGCGCTTCACAAATGAAAAGTGTGAAGTGCTACTGCAAGACTGGGTGGGTTGTCATATAATGTCTTCAGCAAATTTGGTCATGAAAACCCAGTTTGAATACACTTACAGAGGATAAATTGGCACTTTCCCTTATTTTTGTTGAGTCCATTTATATTGATATATTTTAAAGAAACATCTGTACAGTAGGTCGCAAAAAATATCATATTTTTGGTCAGCAAAAATTGTCGGATTTTTGATGGTCTTCATTAATGTCATGTTTATTCTGGGTTACCTACATCCAGTTTTTTTCAACTATACTTCCAAATGGGCATTTGTCTAACACCGACTTCTCCGAATGTCAAGGCCAACCACTGCCACCTGAACTCAGTCCTGAAAAACTTCACCTAGCCAAAGGCACTGCTGTCGATCGTGGATTCTAAGGGAGTCAGGCTACCCGTTAGTCTAAACTAGAGAATTAAACTTTTCGGTTTGGCGACCGAGGGTCACCAACTGAACATAACTGATGACCTTTCTCTTTCGTTCCACTTCATGTGTTGTTCGGTTCGGCTACAGTTTTTTCAGTGTATTTTCTACACGGTTCAAAAAAAAGCCCGCGACCACCCAACCCAATAGATATGTTGTTCAAGTGGCTCGTGAAGCTAATTGCAATGGTCCATCCAGAGGAAACATTTCATGAAACTTCTAGTAACCAAACCGCAGGTTAGGAGAAATTTTGAGCAGTTTTAATCAGCAATTATCTACTGAACTTTGGTTGGCAGAAAGAACATGAAAAAATACAATGTATTCTGAAAATACGACGAAAGTACAGCTGGAAGTTTCAGTGAATAAGTTCCTTTTTTGATGAACACTGGAAGCATTGTCAAGATTGATTACAGCAACCTGTTTCTACCGTGTTGTAGCTTCATCCTTCGCGCTGAGAAGCGGGCTGCACTTGCTTATTTGAAATCATTTTTGATTAAATCCATCTTGACGAATGCTTGAGTCTGTAGCCAAGCGCATTCGTGACAGCATTTCTATTCCGCAGGAATGTTAAAACTTTATGAATATAACATACCTTGTCTTTGTCTTCGATGCTGTTTCACAGTCAGAAACTTTTCATACCTTGCTTGACTTTCCAACTCATCAAGCGTATCAAGCATAAGGGGTGGTGATTTTGCACAATCAGTGCTCTAATTAAAAGAGTTCGGGCGATTAAATGCTGCACTCACTTGTTGCTGGTGACATTGTCCTTTTGTTCCTCTGGAACATATAAATGTTTACTATGAAAGAGAATGTTGGTGGCTGAGATTGCTTAAGTAACCGTTTTTCTGTTGGCTGACCTGGGAATTTTGACTGCAAACGTTTCATCCTCAGCTTAGATGGTATCATCAGTACTTCAGTGCTGCACCACATCGCTTCACTATACTACGATACATTGTTGGTGTCACCTTGACTGCTGACGAAACGTTTGTAATGAAATTGCGCAGTTCGGCGAATGAATACACAGAGTTAAAATGTTTGTGGATGAAATACATAATCAAGCCAGTTCTGCGGTTGACGTGAAAGTATTTCTTTAAGCATGTATAAGAGAAGCAATCATACTAGATGATGTGAAACAGGTGCAATGGTTTTCCCGAACGGAAAGAGCTTACAAAAAACGGTTAAAAAGGTAATATTTGGAGATGATGTTGGGACACAAACAGATATCAGCAACTCAAATTTTTATAGCAATACTAGGGAAGCTTTTCCGTCTTGGTAGTACACAAACATCGCCATGACAAACGACAGGAGAACTACGTTAGGAATCCACCATTTAACCAAAAACTCCTGGGATGGGATCTCTTTTGAGTTAGCACTGGTATACGACCCAGTAGTAAATAACTTCATCTTTTCCAATATATCATTGAGTACAGAAATGTTTGTGTGTACGCTTCCAACAAGGAAGCAGTTTGTGGAGCTGACACTAGCACGACAATAATGTCTAATTAAACTGGATCGTAGCAGCCAGACGGCTACGAGATATGCTAGGTCACCTCTTCGTCAAGCGCCATTATGATTCGTTCACATGATTTTATGCATAGTCATGACCTTTTAACGTAAATCCAAACGCTCGGAAAATAAGGCGTGATAGTTCACCCATGTAATCTTCAAACTTTAGAAGACCAATCCTGAGATTCCACTCTTTGCGTTGGCCTTCCAAAAGCACGAAAGATCACTGTGTCTGAACGTGAGAAATTTTGTAGCATCACACATACCAGATGTTAGTTGAAGTAGCTATTTCTGCAGCCAAAATAAAACAGGAATTATTAAATCATTCGAATCATTTCACTCCTTATTCCCTTGTGAGTTGCACCAACGTGGATCCAGCAAAACGAAGCTCCAGCATCCTAGTAACCCTGATGTCAGGTTTTCTAGGATAAAGTTGTCCGGCACACACCATATGGACATTTTTGGAGAAAGAACAGCAAGAACAACGTAGAAAAATCTAATTCTCGTACAAGCTGACCGTAACAAACATGTATGGTGTCTCGCTTAGTCAATTTTTCATTGATAGTACCGAAGTATGGTTCTTCCAAGGCACCTCTTCCAGGTGGGTCACTGCAATTACAGGCTAAACTTTTGGTCACTGATCGTCTTCTTAATTGCTAATCCACAAGATGTGATTGTTACCTCCTGGGAAAACCACCTGAGTGGATAAAACAAAAACTGAAATATGAGAACGTGGTCTTACACGTTTAGTTGTCTTTTGCTTTTTGAGCAAAATTTCCACTTAACTGGCAGGATCGAGTGGTTTAGGGATGGTCGAACAAAGTAAAGTGCTAATTCATCTAGTTAGTAATTTCCGATGTGATTCGTCATGTTCTGTACAAAAGTCGCTGTCTCCCGTTTTCCAGGAGGGGAATGACTTTGAAAAACTTGGTTAGTTATATAGTTTTTTTGCTGAGTTTATTCCTTTTCTTCATCGGTTCATCTATGGTGACTAGAAATAAAATAATTTGAAACGTAAGTTTTCGACAGGTCAGCTCACAAAGAAATTGACCCATGGAAACAGCCAAAGTCAGAATGTGAAGTATTTTGCGCACGAACATTCCGATAACAGCTCCTTCTAGGCTGCTATATTTAAGTAGTATTATTGGATCTTTGTGGAACTCGCAAAGGTCCAGCAGGTCATTTCACGTGAGAGAGCTCACTTAATTGATTAAAAAAGTCGGAGCAAAAGACTGAACACATGTGACAATTGCAGTCGAAGATACGCGATTAAAAATCGATCAGAACTAGAAGCAGAGTAGTCGACGTCAACTATATATAAAAGCACTAATACAGTAACGCTACGGAATTACGTGGAGATATAACATTTTGACCCACTATGTTGCTGCAAATCAGATTCATTTGTAGGCACCTTGGGAGAACTTAATTTTATCTTATGATAAGTGTTTGCGGCTTCCTGGGAAATAAAACTAGCTAAAGCAAGTGCAATGCTCGTTTCCTTCTCCCGTCATAACCAACGCCAATTTCCACAGTTTCCAAGCTTGTCTCTTTTTAATAAGGAGAAGAAAACCCCAGAACGAGGTCACTAGTAGTTCAGGTTTTGGACATTTTCTCAGAAAAGAACAACTTAAAGAGGCAGTTAAATCTAGCCCATCCTACACCATCCCACGAGGAGGACAATTGTACATCTGTCCTTTAAAACTGTGACCTACAAGTCAGTCGTTCCAAGTGACTCGTTTAAATCGAGCTCCTTCCAGTGTAAAGTATATATATATATATATATATATATATATATATATATA
>SJOL01001962.1:854828-979077 GCA_004794785.1 Opisthorchis felineus | reverse complement strand
GCAACAGCGCAAATTAGGTGATGAGTTTACCCACGCCCGTCAGTCTATACGGGGATGCTGTTGAGCCACATGGTTTCTTTCTGAAACGAGTAGCTTCTGACATGATGCACGTATCTGTCACGAACAGCCACCAAAGACGCAAAGGTCTTAGCGGATAGCGTTTTCAGGACTAATTGCACGCGGCCAATAGGAAAAAAATTACACCTAAATTTGGGAGGTAGTTCCATTTAATTTTGCGGCAACTTGCTGTTAGTGCCACTTTATCTACCTCACACCTCCAACGGTTGTACGAATCATTGGTTGAAAACCAGTACTTTGGGGTCAAATGTGTAAGTGGATTGTGTGGTCGACTGAGTAAGATCATGTATTAGCTTTCCAACGCTGGTGCGCATTTCTTCACAAGTGTCTTCAAATATGCCACCAGCTTCCGTCCTGGTAAGCTGTGCACTTAAGAACATAATAAGCAGCAGATTCAGCTGGGTTCCAGGTGAGTCCCCCGTCAAAACCAAATTGGTATGCAAATGAGTGTACTAGGCCAATTTCTTGTGCCTGGTTGTCTCATAGATACCCACATAAGACGATAACGTCTAGCATATTTTCAGTAGTAAAGCCAGATGATCGTTTTCTTACGGATAAGCATCATGTGTTCAAAGAAGAACGCGTCTTTCCCGGTCTTACTGCATTTAAGTATAGAAACTTTTATTGCCTTGTATTGCAAAAGGTTTTTTCAAGGAAACAGTGATGAGCGTGTGCCACCAGCCATCTACTGGATCAGTAAAAAAAGAATTCAAAAAAGTCAAACAACGTTCGCCGATATTTCTGGTACCCGAAATAAATTTGAACCACCAAAAACTACATTCAACATAATCTACTCGTATTTTAGCGTAAATAAAGCCCAATTCTTTGTTTTCCGCATCTGCTAATCAATGATACACACAGTGACTCACTCATCACTTTCCAATCGGAATTTTTCCAACTCAAAATTGAAATGGGTCTCAAGGTCATTTGATTCTATCCGCTCCTTGCACATTGGACAGACAAATGGATACCTGGATCGGAGGTTTTCATTGTCTGAAGATAGAAACGAACTACCCATTAAAAAAACACTCATTAGGATTTGTAGTTTACGAATGCAATGCGACACATTCATTCCGCACAGTCTCATTCGCCTTTAAAGGACAAGCCAGTAAACTAGATATAATGATAAACCTCAGCTACGAGAAAATCCTTAAACAGGTCCCAAGTAATGTTCTCAGGTAAATGAAACTGTGGTGAAGTCTCTTGGAACTCATGACTGATCAACGGTAATTGTACGATTTTCAGTTTTTGATAGACTGCAAATTGCGGCAATTTGAAAGTAAGTACTCGGTCACACTCAGCTCCTTTATGATCAGTGTTCACCGGCCATTCTGAGAGTATCTGAAAGTGCAGTTTGCATGCGTTTGTCCACTGTGGTCGTAAAACCTGTGTAGTCGAAACCCTGCCTCTGGAAACGACTAAATGAAAAGTGTCATACTCCAAATTCAATGTGTAAACATAAGCGTCTCCCTAAAGGTGATATTTCTCAGCTTGCCACCAAATGTTCGCCTCAGTGTTTGCTACATAAATGCTGGCTGCAATCCGTCATCACCTCGGGCGAATGAGTTGTCTAAAGACCCGCTCTTCTCCTCCACTCGAATTCAAGATCCTCCGCATGGAATTCCTTTCGCGGTTACTCTTCTTCAGGGCTTGAATGAGGTGACAAGGAAAAACAATTTTCCACTCCACTAATCACATGTTACACCCACAAGGGAAACGACAGGAGTTCGTCACCCGCACATGACGTGTTAACTCCTGGGAGAACAATCAATTGATTGGTAACGCATACGGGTCAGTCCATTTGTCATGAACAACTTAAATCAAGGGCAGAGCTTAGTCATGGAGACCTTTTTTCCCCAGTGAACGTCCACATACTAAGCGACGTCCACCTCAACTAAGTATTTTGTGCAAGTTAAAAATGGTCAGCGTCACCACAGTATAAGTGGAAGACAATCCACCGAGTGCTTTTCAGCCAACCTCCGTTTCAAATTATTTTTGGGCATTCTGTTTTTATCCATTCTCATCCAATTATTATGATATTTCTCTATAAAACATATATGGTTCGCATAACTAGATTTAAGGAAACTTCTGCTTTGACAATATGTGACTCACCATAACAAAGACATTGTCACTGAAGTGCTACTGATTTTTGGTATGCATGATATATAATGATAAAAAGAATGTTAATTTACGGTGGCCTTCTAATTCTGAAGCTAAAACTACACGGTAGCACGCTGAGAATAAACTTTGCATTCCAGATTGCATAAAACAGGCTTCCTCTACGCGGAGAGGATACGCGGCTGACCCCCTCTTTTTGTGCCCATTGGTTTTCCTACAACGTCGGGGAAGGCCTGTGGGTCACATCGCTACACTCCTGCACAAGACGCTCAGTAGTACTGTTAGAGTTGACGTCATTCTTTGGACTTCAGGAGCAATCAACAGCTTGTGGAAAGAAGCCCTTAAATTCAAGCCGATCTACAAGGTTAGATCGGGTTGTCTTGCGGAGTTATCGTTTGATTTTAACCTTCCGAGCGGCGACTTCCATCCGACTTCACAAAAATTACCATGCACCAAAGTAACGTTTAGCATAGCCATCAGTCTATCTTGGTGTCATTCACAAACCGTAGTACAGAGGCGCTCGGATCGCGCTTTCTTGGCCTAGGAAGGTGAATGTTTTACGTCCTGCTCATCAATCCAGCTTGTCCATAGCGAATCGAGATAGAGACCTTAGACATTTTCACTCACTTGCGTTCAAATTTTAACACATCATAAAAAAACAAAGTGTGAGATGAGCGAATGACCAGTGAGCCGCAATAAAAAATAGAGAACTACGGTCCATTTTCAACCCAGCTTTTTACACTTTGGTTGTACCGTTTCCGAGCCTTCATATATTGTCGTATTACTTGAAATTCATGTTTACCAGCCAACACGTTTCAAATGGCTGTAAACAGTACCATCTGTCACTTATAAGAAACCAATAAACGGTATATATGTTTTCGTCCATATAGGTAGCCGTAAAATGATATTTACTTGGGACAATTTGTTGCGAACGAAACCTATTCTGCCACCAAGAATTCCGGTCATTTATGTAATATTTTAAAATGTTGGAATCATTTTATTGCAAAGTCTGGTAGAAAGTAATCATTCTTCCTTTATTTGAGTGGCACATTATGTTACGTCTTCCAAACACTATATTCACGGTGGGACTCGTAGAATTTGTTTTCACGCCACTCCCATGTAAACAGTCCTCCTTCTCGGCAAGGGCCATTATTCTGCTGAGTCTGCACTGAGAAGGGGCATCAACGGACGCGAGTTTTCCTCTTGATGGAGCTCATCAGAAACCCATATATTTGGCAGAGTTAAGAATCGAACTCCGGATATCTAACATGCTATTAACATTCTATGAACATGTTAGCGACATCGCTAGTATTAACACGAGTGTGTCACCACCACTCAACCAGGGTACGCTCGACACTCCTGAATCACAGCTGGAGCGACGTCCTTTGATTCAAACTATTATACATACATAATTAGGTGGGATAATTTCTACCATGAATCAACTGTATTGATGATTGAAAGAGTTGAAAATAACACATAATGCCACTTTTCTAACTATTCTTCAAGCAGCTGGTTTTCGATGTTCTGATCGCTAGGCTGAAATAAAAAGCCGACAAAACAGGAGGCATCGCCTGTGACCAAGCTCCTGTTTGCAACTAATCAGTGGTGAAGTCTAGTGTTTGTAAACTTGGATAAAGGCTTTCCTGCTTCTACCATGTCTGACTGACCGCCGAAACTGTGACAGGCCAGCTTTGTGTGGGAATGCACATATGATGGGTGTTGCGCATACGAACATCCTCTTTCGTGAAAGTAGGCTAATTAGTCCAGTGTTAATTGAACTAAGCCTGTTCACAGCAGTGCGCTGTCCATGACCACGTGTTGATGACAACTTGCTGGGTAGCTTTTTTCACATATGCGCACTCCCGTCGCTGTGCCATTTCATTCTGTGTTGTCATAAGGGATCAGTGATGACAAACTTGGTTTCTGTTCCTCACAAACCGGCTTGAGAACAGTGTAGTTAGATTCTCAACCTTGATAGGAGCTACTGAAAGTCTATGGGATTAAGCTATCACGAAGTTAGATAATCCTCTTGAGGCTTATCGGTGACAAACTGATCGAATGCTGCTGAAACACCAGTTCAATGGGATCTACCCTACCCTGTTTATCTTTGACTCTGTAACCAGAGTAAACGCCTAATTTTTTCCAGCGAAAAAATACACCAGCGTTGAATATGGTCAACATTATAGATGCATTCCAGAATGGCAAAATTTTACACTCAGCACTGGTGCAGTTCAAGGTTCGCTTGCCGGTCGATGAGACTAGGGAATGTATAAAACTAAAACATAACGACTGCGCAAAGTTTTACATTGGAAAAAATACCATGGAAGTGTATACCAAAACAGGTGAGCACAAGCGGTGAATAAACAGGCCACCAAGGAACGCAGGTGAGTATCAGGCGGCGGTTAAAAACTCGGCAATTTCAGGGTATGCAATGGACACAATGGACAGAATGGAGTTAGAATATGTGGAAGTCTCGAAACAAGTACTAGCATTCACGGCACAGCTGCTGATGCACGACGTGGTGGAACTCGCTAAGGATCCCAGCGTGAACGGTTTTTGATTCGCTAAATTGATACGTGGCGGTGCTTGGTTATCAGTGAACTGGTTTTTTGGTGTAAAGTGCAAAACGCAGACAGGATAAGCCACACTTGGTCTTCCCAACCCCACTTTAACTGTCCTAGCAACCTCCTGGCACACAAAGACCAACAAATTCCGCTACAATAACAAAGAGAAATATACCATGAAAGTGCTCTAGACCAGAAGAGCAAGACCTCAGAATACTGATGAAAAGTGATGAAAACTGCACCCTAAAGGTAACTGTTGTAAGTCATGGTTATCTACACAAACCACCAAACAAGAACTGCCGACTAACATTCAGTACTAGTTAAATCGGAAGTTGTAAATCTCACTAACCAGTTCTCCACCTTCCAGCTCACTTATTCACGAAAATTTTGTATCAAAAGCGTAGGATGCCCAGTAATAAATGTACCGGTTGTTCACCAGACCTCTCTGAACCGATTACTCCAACGTTTTTTCTTGAGCAGTTATTTTTTGCTTTGCTGCTACCCAACATGCGAAGACGAAGCAGGACAGATTCTTCAGTGGGAATCAGAGGTTACCAAATCTAAGTAAAGCTTGACGACCGAACTCTTCACCAAAGTAATAAAACGTACTTCCATGTGTTATTGGAGAGTGCGTCCTTGTGGTATCCTGACTAAAAATCGTGATTCACTTGCTGTGTAAAGCCGCACTTGATAGGCCATTTCAAAATGTATACGACCAACAGGTTGCTCGCAGTCATACTCAGCCAACATTACAGTCAAGCTTGTCTGGTCCGGTGAAGCTTTGTGTTTCACATGTATGTGCCTTTGGACGTGAAATCTGCGTGAACTTTCAACGTGTCTGCTCGTGATGCTGCGAGTATTACGTCGAGTTCCTAAGCCATAAATGCTAAACTGCCAGATAAATCTACATAATTTTGTTTAAAGTATGCCCGACTTGGTTATCACTTAGCCCGGTCAAATGTTAAACATTTGAACAGGTTTGAAACCCAAATGAATTTACAGCTAATTTGGCCTTACTGACAACACATGCCACTTCTAACGGTTACGCTCTATCTGCCAAAATGTGTTTACTGAATAGTTCAACATATATTCCCGGTTTGTTCACCCCTAAAACGATGCATTGTTCTGAAAATCTAGTAAGAGCATACCACTAGGCCAACCGGACAAACCAGTATCCATGTATCCCGACTTCATCTCGTGCAATCCGAGATAAGGGTTTTAGTAAAATTGCTCGTTATTTAAAATTCCAACCCGACCGTTTCGATTATCCCAACCCTTGGATCAGTCAATCTTAACCTAATATGGCAAAAACACTCCTTGGTTTTGCGAGACAGATCCACTAGGAAAAGTGTTTTTCAGGTTTAACTACAAATATCGTGTCTCACGGAAAATGTGCGCCCAGCCCTCAGGCACTTTTTTGTTTGTGCTGCTCATATTTCGCAAAGTGTTGCCTCAAAAATAGGGCTTTTCGAGTAAGAAATAGGCCCAGAATGAATGAGGCTTTGGTATTCTATCATTAACGGGTCAAATGTACCAAGTATATTGATGGCGAAAATGTGGTGACCATCCAATCACTTGTTGGAATTAGACTGAATGCTCCTAGATTTTCCATACTCAAAATACTCTCAAGGAACGTGAAAATATGGGTTTACTTGAACTTGATTGATTGCCAGAAATCAACACAGTTGCTACAGAAACCGGGTAAAAATGAGTTGAATCCAAACAATCCTTGGTCTTCTCCGCATTACCTCCTATAAGCCACAACTTTCATCCTAAAAATCCGTGAAATCCCTTACCTCACAGGAAACACCAGTCTCTTTGGCTCAGTGTTTTAGGCCTCGCAACACTGAGCGGAGAATATCCTTCAGATATCAAGACCATCCGCTTTTTTTCTATAATGTAATAGGAGTTGCAAATTACTTAAATGTTCTAAAACTTAAAATGCATCCGTATTTTTGTGAAACAGGTATATACGGCTTGTAGTAGACATCCAAGTGCACGTGAGCCGCGTATCAGGCACAAGCTAAAGGGTTCATGCATTATCCAACGCTTGGGTCACCAATCCAAGTGTATTAGTTTCTCCGTGCAGTAAGAAACTGACCTCGACGGCACCAACGGTGCTTGCTTCATTAGTGCCATTGTAAACCATGGTGGAGTTCCTCGCTCCATATATGGAAAGTGGATCTCTATTTTATTACTACCAATACGTTCACAGTCTTCGAAAGACAGAAGACAAAACTGGCAGAGGTCCTCCGCTTCCAATAAAGGAGGGAATACTTGCCATCTGAATTCACTTCAAACATAAATCCTGCATTCATCATTCAGCGAATAGTTTTTACGTAGCTTGTTACCGATCGGTGTCCCGTGGATAGGTCAACTCGTAGGACTTTGGTGGTGGAAATGATGCTTAAGATGAATTCTGTCAACCAATAACCAATTGTTGGTCCTTGTAATTTGGTGATTTGGTTAGGATTATTTCTTAGCATGGCTAAAACGATTGACACCTTATACTGATCCAGGTATTTAAAGCGGAATTTAAACCGGTGACTAACTCCTTTGGGAGACTGAGTCTGAATGTTTCGGATCGCTGACGTCGACGCTTGACAATCGGTACAGATAGTAACTCAATCTTTATTCCTGCAATATCGTAAAGAAATAAAAAAATCAAGGCATTCAGAGTCTCGTTTGGCAGTACTGAGCCATGTCTTCAAGTTAACGTAAAAGGCAGACGTAAAAGGCCCACCCATCTGTCATTTAGTGGCCGAATAGTTCGCTGCGCTTGCTAATTTCGTTTCAACAGTTTGCTCACCAACTGAACAATCTTATTTACAGGCATAATCTTCTATGGGTACCACCATGTTTCCAGGACACTCCTCAGGCGTCATTGGTAAAAAACGCTTCGCTTTTGGATGCTTCCAAACCGAAGTATACAGATCTTGCGTCCTGACAGAACAGAACAAATCGCGTCTTGATAGAATCTGTTTGTTCTTGGGTCAATCTCAGCCTGACGCCTTAAGGCCCCAAATCACCGACCTCATAAAAATGTACTACAGATTCACTACCCAGTAGATTCATGCCCCGACAAACATTGAGTTTGTTTTCGTCGTTCGCCTTTTATACGAATTTATAGTCTCATTTGAACTTTTTACAACAAAAAACCACGAATGAATTTGCATTCGCTCTTCGGGTTGATTTCAGGAGTTAGATGAGTCTTCGTCATGAAAGTGTCCCACAACTGTTTGGTGTTTACACTGAAATTACTCCTAGCTCTTTGTGAAAGTCACACCGCACTCATCATGTGAAGCTGCATTTTCGTGCACGTTTCACAGGTACACTGGTACCTAGCAGAATAAGCATACGGCGCTTTCCAGAATAACATCAACAATTCACAGCTGTACACAGAAAGTTCCATTAGATACTACAAAAATAGGACACAAAGAATTGATAATGCATCTACGATAAGTGGGGCTTTGTTGTCTGTTAATCGCTTTAGGCAGGGGTGTGAGAGTAGGTGGATTGGATGTAGTAGATGCTGGAAGAGGAAAACATTAAGGTGTACCGTAGTCGACGCTTACTGGCTTAAAGTTACATGCTAGAGTCTGTGAATGATAGACTGAGAAGCGTGTTCTTAATATATCCTTTCAATGAGAGGTTGTAAATTCTGATCATACAGGTGCAAAGGTTCAAAGATACTGATTCAGCTAAATAAATGCTAAACGGTATTCAAAAATTGGTAACAATTATTCCAGGCAATATGATTACATGTAACGTTTGTGGATATTTAGGAAGTGCACGATGGTTTGGAAGATTTTGAAATGAAAAGTCCAGTCACATAGAGTATGAGTGAGAAAACTCATCCATAGGTGGACCTGATCCACTGAAATTCAGCTTGCCGGTCGGGTGCTCTACCAAGTGAGCTAGCTAAAACGCTTGCGTTCGGTTACACTGATGCACCCGAATGAATAATAGAAGGATGTCCTCCAGACTTCGGGTGCACAAGGAGTACCGGAAGTTAATGATTTATTTTGCCACTCTTATCGGAACCCAATCAGGGTGACGTATAGCTTGTTGGAACAATTATGAAGTTTGTTCCGTTACGTCCCAAAATGATTTGAACTATTTTCCAGCTTTGTGGACGCCTTAGTTAGTAAAATTTTGTAGTATGGCACCACTGACGGTACTACTTACTGTGGTGAATTAATTTTTAGTTAAAAAGTGCTAGACTGAACTGGTTCGTCATCCCTTGTCTCCATCTTCAGCGAAGAAAATTTTGGTTTAATTTGGTGTTGGAGAGAATTCGCCTCAAAATGCCTTTGATAACGGTGTGCGACCGAATGTGTTGCACAAATGCTTCCCGTTGTTTCAGCTGAAACAATATTCAAGGTATCGAATTATGTTTCGGTCTTGTTCATCACTCGATGAAAATACTTTACAGCCCAATATCGACTACCCTTCTCTTACAGCTCATTGGGTAAGCATAGTTCCCGAATCTCTGACAGCCTTATTTCCTACCTGAACACTGAAGTGTATTTATGTTAGAGAAAACATTCATTTAGAGGTTAACTTAGTTGACAGAAGACAGCTGAAGTTAGCCTATATCCCTCTTTCATAATGTTCGCTGATAAGATTCGGAGGCCATGTCTACCTGATGAGCCCCAAGGACGACGACTCAGAGTTCCCATCGACCTTGTGAATGCTAATGAAGTTCACATCCTACCTAAACTGGAGCGGAGGTAAGTAGACACACTTTGATCCTATCTGAAATAAGAGCATGCAGAGTCTGGATGAGAATGGGTCAACATGCAAGGGCGTTTAACTAAGGTGGTGATAACTTTAATCTCTTTTTCAGACCAAGTTGAGAAGAAGAAATGCGGACAACTTGAGATGTTTGAGAAGTAATTATCGCGTTGTTTTTACAATAGAGATGGAGTGGCTGGGTGTTCTACCACGAAAAAGGAACATATCCCATCGCTCCGAGAACCCAGCGGTTTATTGCGGAAGCAGGCCCTTTCTCTAAGCAAACAAACAACTTCCAAACAACTACCGCCTTTTAAGAGACGAATAGCACACTTCAACCAGTTCTGGATGGGATACGAATCGGCTTTCGAAAGGCGAGTACCGGTTACCTGAACCCGACTGCGCCAAAAAGTTCGAATGGAACAGATGAAAAAACGGGGGAGAAGCCAGGGTCAGAGAGACGCCGAAGAGTCTAAGAAACACTCAAAAGATCGTACCATAAACGGTTTACGAATGAACATATTTGGTTTATGCAAGAGAACTGTAATTGTTCTAACCGTAGATAAGTATTGCTCGACTGAATGCAGTATCGGCGCCTTAGGTGGTAATACACTTATTTTATCAGTCCAAAGGATTGGCATTCATTAACTGTCGTTGGGTAACCTCAGTCGGTTACGACAGTGTCTGCAGGATGCAAATCGTAGAATCGATTGCTTAGTAATTAGGTAAACTTTGGCGACAAATCTCAGAGGGCCTGTGACTGATCAGTCAGTACAGCTTCAAGTATCGGAAGCAGAATGGGTGCATTTGGCGGTTTTGTAAAAAGCTGCGTTTTTTCATTAGGCGCCGTGTTCCTGCCCGTGAGTTTGAAAGAGCTTTACTGTCTTCTCTACGCAATTTAGTGTGTCATCCAAAATCCTCTCTGGATGGACAGTTACTGGGAAAATATTCTAAATCACTCACCTATTTCCACTGATAGGGACGGATTGGAAGTATTCTGTTGTCTACTCATTAAAGAAACTGGGTCATCGGTTGCAGTCCACCTCGAAACCAGTGGACTCGTGAGGGAAGAATCAAATATACGGGATCTAGATGAGATATCATATGGTTTCAGCCTGTTTGGTGATGTGACCGCATTCGGAACAGTAAGACAAAGACTACGTTGCTGCTGTTTCAACTGTTCTTCCAAAGCGGTCCAAAACGTGGCAGCACTGAGGAGTGGATTTAACGGACGAAACAATGCTGTCGATGTATTTAGTTTCGTGCCCTCAACTAGCTGCTGATGGTATTCCAAAGCAAATGCGGCTGTTGGTGGGAACAAATAGGGTGTCTTTGTTGAAGGTTGGAGTTTTGGAATTTTTCCGTTCGGCTCTAGCCATGATTTCGTCAAGTGAGATGGGCGTTTAGAATTTTGCATGAGTATCTTCGTGAATCCGTTTGGAAGAAACGATGTTGAGTGGTGCAGCAATTTACCAACAGCCAAGCAGGATTCAGCAGCAGGTACCCAGTTTTCTCTCAACAACTACTCTGCCTTACCTCGGATTGGCGGCAAGAAATCAACCAATGGTGAGAGGAGACTGTGGACACTACTGCGCCGGCTGGGTAGAAAAAATGGTCCTGTCTGCAAAGCTGTGCGCGGGATAAGAATTGCATGGTTAGAAATTAACCGACTTGTTTACACATCCGATTGCTTCGTTTATGATCAGCCAATCACATTGCAGAACCTGGTTCCTAATGTTTCCCACTCAGAAGTCCACTTTTGGGTTTGACTACCGTTTGTTCATACGATAAGTGTAAGTTGCTTGACAGAATCAAGCAAGCCGAATTTGCCGTGCCAGCGGTTCAGAGATACAAACAAACAAATTGTGGGAAATTAAACCAGTGAGTTTAAAGACAGACTGAAATCCGAGATCTAACTCTTCCTGATGAGTCCCAAAGCGGGTGAGACTAAATGGTGGGTGCTCATCGAGCTTACGAATAGTGCTACTTGTGAAAGACAGGGATAAACTTTCGGATTCTTTGGGATTGCTTGATTCATTGACTTTTGAGCAAGGAAGCCAGAGAAGAATGTATAAAGCTCGGAATTATGTAAACCCTGAAAACAGAATGCAGCGTTTCGAATGCTTCGATACTCAACATCTGCCAAAATTAATATGTTTCATCTGGTAAAACACTACAAAGAGAGGGAGTAGCAAATTCCAGCAGTCTACCTCAATTCCACTACAAGTATATTGTCTGTGGTTTCCCGCCCCCGGTGAGCAAAACATTTCCCTCATTACTCCCGTGTGGACGAAGTAGGTTTGAATTAGAAGACCCATGTCGATATCTACAACAACCAGAGACATTTTGCACGTGACAGATCTCTAGGACACGAAGAATTTCAGTGGCATTTCTTTTACCATCAGGGGTGTCCGAATGAGATCTTAAGGAACTGATTCAGGAACACCACCATTCGATTGCACTGAGCACTTTAACTTGGGCTCAACAACAGAACTGTTCTTTGGCCACGAGTTTTTCTCGTGTGTTTGGAAAAAGGTATCCATCAGTTGTTTGAGGTGTGCAAGAACCCCATAATACCAGATGACAAGGAACTCATGCAATAGTTGATTTACGAAGAAAAGGCACCCACAAAAATCTCTCGAATAGAGGACAGCTCTTATGAGAGCTGCCAGAAGCATTACCACTAGAATTTCTCGGGAATACTCTTCTGCGGAAGGGTCTAGAGAATCCACAGTACCGTTTCCTGAAAGAACATTATTACCAACACTCCCGTTCCGAATAGACGATAGGAAATACTTGATGTATGCGGACTGAAAGCTTGCAAGGTCAACCAGCGCTTGCTCCTAGGATGCTCGAGACCTTTTTAAACTGGCAGAGTTAACCGCATCAACATACAGAATCTTATCGACAGCATCTAGAAAAAGTTGAACTTACATTACAAATGACAAACTAGTGTTCTTTTTTAATCGTGTTTCTTTTTGTCCGCAATCCAGACAGTGATAATCATATCAAATTTATGCACTATTTACTGTTTTGTACAAACGATGTCCTGTGTGCAAATGGAGACAGAGGCATCACCGTCAGCATTCCAAGGGTATGCACCCAAGAAGCAGTATCTCTGTTTAGAGAAAATTTTACCTGCAGGGAACTTTTCCCCCTGCAATAATTCACCAGAGGGAAAGTTAAAACGGCAATGCCATATCTACCCACCTAACCCAACCCAACACCACTTGACTTTAAAGTTTTATTTGCTTTGTATCAGCCCTAGCGACAACCTCTGCGCGTCCGTCTACGGTAACAGCCCTTATCAGCTCGAAGTCAATTTTAAAATCCTGAAAGGCAGCCTGTTGAATGCCCTTAACTTCATACTTTGAAGCAAGCAAGACAGTAAGCTGCTGTTGACTGTACTCTGGATTTGGTCTGAATTGGTAAATGCTCTTTGTCAGAGACAAGAATTCAGAACTCAAGCACTAGGACGGAAATTATTGCCTCTTTGGTCTAATCCCCTCTTTGGCAGCGCATCACCCGTGAGCCGGAGAGCACTGCAGATGGACGCACGGGGGGATATTGTGTAGGGTCCAGCGGTGGAAACATTTTTATTTGTTTGGAAGCCCGTGGATAGTCGTCTCCACGAGATTCATGTAGCATGGTCTGTGAAGGAATCGCCGAAAACATTGGCTAATCTCTCCGTTGTTATAGTATCCGCTTGTGCTCCAACTCACTGTAGCCCCGAATCCGCCAAAAACAGATCCTACGATATCCTTTTACAACGGAATAAAAGCTCAGACGTTGCTGTGGGTGCTGGTTACGTGAATGTGCAGGTCGACAGTCTTAGTGTTGTTCGGGATCAAGTGGGTTGGCGTCCTGAATTAGGCACAAGACAAACAAAGAACAGAGCGCCTACTGAAACTGTGGGTTGACCACAGACTGTCCCCTTACATTACCAACTTCCCGCACAATGGAAACTGCTCGACCATGTGAGGCCAACTAGAAAACTAACCCAAAACCCAATTAGACAACATTGTTATCAGCTGTGCTCAGGATCGACAGCTACCTGCCACTGCTTCTGACCTGTCTACATGGACCCTGGTCACTCACATGTATGTTGCCACCTTCCATTGCGTTTTTTAGATTTACGAGCAACACGCGCGTCTAGCTTAGACGGAAATATACACATATTTTTCCGTTTGATCTATATGAAGCTCTCTTCTGTTCGGTATGTTCGAGTGCATACACCTATTCAAGAGCCATCGAGTTTCTGCACCCGAAGACCCTTTCTGTTTAAGGAAGGCGGTGAAGTCCTCAGCCAGAGTCTATCTAGCTTATTTGCGTCCGTCGTAGAAAAAGTGACTGTCCCAGACAATCGATATTAGTGCTCGTCTTCCAAAAGAGTACCCGCAGTGAATGTGACGGCCACGGAGGCGTCAGTTTAACTCCCGATGTTACAATGCTTCTGGAGTCACTTATTCTACCTCGTCTTACAGCGGTACGCAAAATTTGACCCATAGGCAAAAAGCCGTAAATCAGCCCACTACAGGCTGCACAGGCAATACACCGACAGGTGTTAGAGCAGCGCCATAAGTAGCAATGACCCACATTATTGGAATTCCTTGACTTCAAAGCTGAGTTCGATTCTGTCCATCGGTAAATGCTTCTGTCCACACTTACGCAAAAGGGGACGCCTCAGAATTTTGTGAACATAATCCAGTCCTCATATTCATATATTTCCCGGCGTGTGAGTGTATGGCTATAAGCTTTCCTACAAAACGTTTTGTCCGGAAGGAATGTCCACATTTTCATTTTTCGGCTTCGTCGTCGGTGAACTGATGAAAGGAAAGCCAGAGGGTCCTAAAAACGCCTATGTTCAAATTGTTGCTGATGAGATCTTATCGATCTAGAGTCGGCAGAAAACATTATCCTAATAGTTGGAAACGCAGGCAAAACTCAATTTTTGTTGAATAAACTGGCGATCAGTATACTATACCCGTCTCATTGTTACTGACGAGAAACCTGGAGCGCGCAAACATTCTAATCTTTAAAGACAGACATAAGGCACAATAACTTGAATGAGCTGAACACAATTATATCCATTTTTTGCACCTACGAAAAGTACGGTCCTTCTTCATAACATACATTATTTGAACATTACCTCTGCTATTCAACGGAAGTCCTGGAGTTCGCGGAAAACTTTGCACATCTCACTTTGACGAAACTGTGACCGATGAAGTCAGTGAACGAATTTCAAAGGCCCGAGTCATATTTCCTTGTTTGCATCTTTTGGGCATTAGAACGATGTAGCACTATACATCAGATGTCGGGTGTGTCAGACCACATTACGGGCTGTTGCTGTACGGTTGTACGACCTGTTGCCTGTGGGCGGACAGTCTCCAGGTTTTGACCACCGATAGCCTAGAAGCGTTGACGGTGTCGGATGGCATCAACCAATTTTAAGCAAGGTGAGTAGAAAACCGGTGTTTGGTTGTGAAGCAGGTATTTTCGTCCAGTGCCGTCATCTGCGGCTAGTTGGCCGTGTGCTGTGCATGTGGAATTATCATCTAAGGAGACCAGTGTTCTTCAACGTGCTTCTTTCAGAATGGTCAAACTTCGAGGTGGACAACGTGCAAGTTGGAAGTAGGGTGAGAAAGAGATTGCTTGGAGTGTAGCTCTTGTCGAAGCTGTCCGAGTGGCCCAAGTGACTCTTTATGTGCTTGGTCGGAGAACATGACGAAAAGTGGCCAACCGATGTCAGCAACATATATGCTGCCAACTTTCTGGTTGGGGTTTTTGAGATGTAGGCACCTCGGAATTCTTGATGATGGCTAGTGCCATGTCCCTCTCCCCTTCAATCTAAGCCTTTTTCATCTTAAGGCCTTTGCTGTGGGTAAACAAACATTTTGTTCGTAGAGCAGAGAAGCCTTAGCGTCACCAGTGATGGTAACCCTAATGAACACGTTCATGGTCGTGCGTGCCCCATGAAATCGACTTAGACTTACAAGCCGACTGTAGTTTTAAACGTCACAAGAATCCGAATGGAGATTTTATCCTGAAAGTGAAGTTAGTGTATGCTGAAAAGCCAAAAGCACTGCATAGTTGCTTCTACCTGTTGTAAACCATTAGCAGTGCACATCCAACAAACCTTTAGAGAGGTCCGAACTCGTCACCTTCCGGATGGTATTTGAAAGTAATCCCTCCATGCGTGGAGCGGCTGACCAGCAATATGCTTAGTAACACTTAAATAGGGTATGTTATCACCTATCTTTCAGTTACGCGATTCATATCACGTGGCCAAGTTTTCATTGACTCTTAGGGCGATGACTTCGCGGAAGAAAAGCCCCTGCAACTCGCGAGATATTTTCTTTTATGAACAGATTACTAATGGTTTTGAGAGTAGTATGGGCATACCAAAGGGGAGAAAACAGCCAAATCCCCACCCCTTAGCCGGCGGATTTGAACCCTCCTAAACATCCGCGAGGCATGTACTATTGCTAATTCTGGGCGAGGGTGAAATCTCTACGTAATGCACTTCGACCTCTCAGCTTTATAATTTCGAAATCTCTCCATACTGCCATTAAAACTAATTGCCATCAATTATTGTCATTCTATTGCAGGGCCTTACCGAACACTTTTTAAATGGACTTTATTAAGCCTGGAAACCAATTAAGTTAGACATTTATGGGAAGAATTTTTCTGAAGTCTTCTAGTCTGCGCTAACGATGACAGTTATCGAAGCTTGCACACAGGACGAAACAGCGCATTAAAACTCGAAATTTAGTGCGCTGCTAATCAACAGTCTTTTTCTGTTTCCACATCAGAATAGGTTTTTGAGGTACAGTATACGAACATGATTCGTGCAGAATAAAAACAACTATACGAACGAGGTTTACACTTTTTTCAGGCAACGATTGCGTTTGCAGTGACCGTTGTGCGGAGATCGGCTGGCCGTTAGGTGGCCATAGTCTTAGTGTCATTTCCGCAATCGAAAATGGTCAGAAAATGTGAGTGGAATGTAGAATAGTTGGAACAGGCCAACCGGTTTTCGCTGGTCCAAGCTAACCGCAAAATAAAGAAAATGTAGTGACCAACTGGCCGTCTACTGATTCCCACTGAGTAGCCGCGTTTTTATTCTTGATATGACAACCATTTTTGCGTCCTATTGCAAATTTTATCATGACATCCACGTGTAAAGCAAATGTAGTTAATCAATTAACAGAAATAGATTCCCAACTCCAATTTAGGTTGATGCCATCTGGAGCAAATTCAATCAGTTGGTGTTAATATGGGGATGATATTTACAAAGCGATACTTCCCTGGTTCGTGATACGCCTAATGTTTTAAGGGAATGACAGTGCTTAAAACGCGTTGTCCTCTTATGGGGTTCTTATGAAAGAATTTATATAGTAAATCACTAGCTTCAGTGTTGACTCCAAAATCGTGCACGATTAAGGTACGCATATTAATTTATCATCGTGGTACCCCATTCCCAAGATGAACTGTTTACAATTGAATCCACGTAGGCTGTTTGTAGCTGAAAACATAGTCGGCTTAAAGTTTGCAGTTTCCCGTCTAAAGCCGATCTTTCCTCCGAAGAAATTACTTCCGGTTGGCCGTTTGATCCATATTTTGACAGAAAATTCTTCGTAGATGAGACCACGTAGCAAAAGAAACCGTTATTCTATGCCTTTATGTGATCGCCCCAGAGAGATATACTTATATTCCGACGAGCGTGTACTCTTTGCTAACAAGCTAGTTACTTTAGCAAGTAATGTGATTGCCCTTGAATGGACATATCTATGTTTTTTAGCTGGTCATCAGTAACAGCAATAACCGTTCAGCTATAGCGCCCTTCCGGCGCCTAGCTACCATCCCACCTGAAAAAAAGCACAAGGGTTGAGATACTATCACGTTGCGCAAGCCTAGACAGAAGCAGTTGCGACGCAGCTATTAGGTTTGAGCCCCATACTTTGTGGTCAGTAGGTTCTCGCCTTGACCACTGGGCTATCTTGAACCCTACCTGATCATTAGCCGGCCAGTAATTCCCACGGAGGACTTACCAAGCCCCTGGATTAAATACCGACCAAATTTTCAAACAAAGATGATGCGCCAGGCACCTCTGATCTCATTATTATCAGAAACTTGTCTTTAACAATGTGAACCCTATAAATTTCCATACATTGCATCCAGGATGGCATAAAATACAAAGCCGACAAGTTCGTTGTAATTTATCAGCATATTTGCAAAGTTTACATCACCCTTCCTTTATTTAGAAAGATGACAGACCGCAATCTTTGAGTTTGATGGTTTCACCCACGATGCATAATCAGCTAGGGGAACTGTCTGGCTTAATTTTGCTTGATTGCACGCGAATAAATGTCCTTTATCCTGAGTAAATTACAAACTGTTGTCGGGTAGGTCCGGAACACTACGAGCAAGCCTCAGATTCGATGGTAGCCAAAAGAATAGGTTATACAAAAGGGCAGTTTTCTTATATCGTGAAATTTATTTTTCATTTGCCTTCCTGCCCTAGCACTCTGGTTTTAGATGATGGATCTAAAACCTTACCGTGACAACTTTATAATCTACACTGTTCGCCGAGAAATTCACCAAGAGTATTCACTACTGGTGTGCACATCGGAAGATTTGCATGTTTCTGTGGGGTTTGGAAATGTATCTGGATGTTTATGTCATTCGAAGGCTTCGTACATGGCCTTCCCAGACCTGGTCACGCCAGACAACAAACACTTCCATATTACGGCCCTTGAAGCTCCAAACGGTCGTCTTGTCCGATGTCCACCATTTCGTTATGTCCAGAAAACTGAACGAATCCATACCAAGCAAATAAACTCTGTCCCCTGTTTGAAACAAATTGCCAGACACTTCTGAAAATATGTTTATGAAATGGATGTCGTAAAAGGCCTCATTGGTGTTTTCGTTTAGTGCTCTGTCTTGTCTCGTTACTGCAGCTTAGGTATCAGCTCAGCAAAATTCGTTAACTCACGTGCGTTGCATATCTATGTGACAGTATGCGTGAAGTGACTGACGATAACTAAACTTGTATCGTCATGCATTGTATGTTTAAGAGTAGAACTGATGTGATAAACTCACGGAAATCAATGCTGGTTTTGGCAGTCATTCCTAGGTTTAGAGCTCTGATTCACCTAACAAAGTAGTAGCAAGACTGTCGTAGATATATTTGGATGTCTCTGGAGTCGCGGCAGTTACGATGGCACCTATAAATAACAAAATCTTGGACACAGACCTCATGCGACGGTCAACGAAGTTTATTTTGAACGGTTCTAAATGTGCTGATTGGTATAGGTAGATTTCCCCCTTTACTATTTGGTTGTGTTGGTAAGAAAACGTATGTGCATTTATGGAAGGTTATGCACCCCAAATTTCCTGACTGCAATAGATTACAGTAAACACAAATCGACTTTGACTTAGTGTATGAAAACTTCAGCGCTAAGGCGCATGGAAGTGTAAAATTTCAGTCATCAGCGTAATCTCCTAATCAAGATATACGGAAAATAATACTTCAGCCGCAGACACAAGCTGCTAAACAAAAAGTTGACTACTAAAAATATACGTAGGTTAGAGTAGGTCGGTTTTCTCCGCCCATTAATTCAGCGGTGATGCAGTCTGATTAGTGATGCTACTGTACAGTCATCTCGGAAACACTGGAAACAATTTCAAGATGTCCCTGCTACCAGCAAACCTGGATAAGCCAAAACTATTGTGTGGAACCCTTTGTCTTGTGAAGCAGCGGAAACCTCATCAAGAAGAGCATTAGGAAGAAAAACTTAACAGACACAGTAGCCAGTCTCCCAGAAGCCGTAATTCTCGTGATAAACTGCATGTGTGCGGGCACTGGAATCCCAAGTTTTGCGGTCCTGGTAGGATGGGTCAAATCCGACCGGTTTTTAAACGTTTACTACTTCTTCCATCCGTGAATAATGATGACATTAATACTGAATACCGATCTTTTTTTACTTACTTTGACCTCTACATCAGACTCTCCGGTTCACCTGATGATTACAGGTGTAACTTCAAGGCAACTCATGGCTCTGCCAAACATTTTGAAAACCTCCAGCATTACAAACCAGCTTGTGCCAATCCTCCGAAGCACGGCATTTCAACCTCTGATTGCAAATACGAACTGGTAACATGTTCCCTTTTTGCCACTGAGGCGGGTCTTCCCAAAGTTGGGCTCTAAGATATGGAGACGGTCACCTTTCACTCAACTTGCCATCCACTGTTGGTTCACAGATTGAGCTCACTTCTTATATTGAAGTGTAGCTAGCCACGATTGGCGTCAAGCAGACTGTCAAGCAGACAAGTAAAGAATCCGATTCAGCGCAGTCATTTGTGCCATCGTATCTCCCCCTTAGCATGCAATTAGAGCGGTGGATGAAGTGCGCTTGTGATAAGCAACTGGACTAACTGAAACTCTGCCACGGGGAACACCGAATTTCATCCCATTTGTACAGAATATCACCTTCCGTTCAGTTTTCGGCTTCTCAAACAACTATGTGCAACAGGCAAATTTAAATATGTCAGAAAGAAACTGACCGAGTCTAAATCTGTTTCCAAGATTCAGATGCAGTTTGCATATCTTTAAATCCGCTTGGCACTACCCTCTGTAATGAGAATACTAAATGCTCCACTCGAATCGTAAAGATAAAAATTTCTGCCATCTGAACTTTGTACATCCCCGGCCTTTTATGGCAGGTCCTGAATTCGACTGTTCGACGATTGGACAGGGCTGAGATGTAGCAGGATGATGTGTTTATCCGCGATGGCACAATGTACAAACATGATTAGTGTCTCCGTGAACTACAACTACAATTTCACTATGCAAACGTAGCAGTCGACTCCAAAAGATGCCCACTTTCTGTAATCAGCTTCCGATTTTTAAACGATGTTCTTGATGGTACCGAATTTACTTCTAATTCTGACCGTCTTGTTACATTTTCTAAAATTTCAGCTGCTGGAGATATTCATACACTTTGTCCATTTATTGTTACCATTGAAAACTTGTGTCGACTTTCAGGCAGAAAGCATCTTCACTTTTGAACTAGTTCAAGCTAATTTTTTCACTGGCTAAATTATCACTAGGACAATCCAAGGAACCTTAGGCCTTTCTCATAGGTATCTAAGTGTATTTTCACCAAGTCTGTATTCAATCGTGGTATACACATAAGTTGGGAAGCTCATAGGACCAGAAGCCCAAACGTGGATCTACTAATTGATCCGCATAGCGTCACTGCAAGGGAATAATACTGAACCGTTGACCCTGAGTTAGAGACGTTGACGATCAGTCGGTGACGTCCGCAATGTAGGACCAAAAAACAGATCAGCTGACCACTGGATAGCCAGTTTGCTGATCGATATTCCCAACAGTGGTGAATGTGAGTCCATTTCAATGGACAGAAGTTACTCCTGCTTGTCAAAACGTGGACGGTTAATGCGTTTGCTTATGCATGGTCAGAACGACTGAGCAGCCTGAATGTGAACGCTTCACTGTTATCATTCTGGTTAGAACGGACACCATAAATAAGAGGAATAACGTATTCCGTCATTGATAAAGCAGCCGATTCATTCTCCTTCCAGTAGAAAAATAGTTATTCCAGAATGCTTGTCGGGACCAATAAGTATGGGATTAGGACAGGCCCACTCTACAACCCTACAGTCAAATAGCTTTGGGTAAAGTTTTGAGAGGTCTTGTTTTTAAACGTGATGGGCGATCATATGTGTGGACTAGGTGTGCTTGAAGTTGTGACAACTGGTGGTTCCATGCAGTTAGCTTCTTCGACGACGGCGCTCAGAATTTGAGTGGATGTAGTAATGTAACTGTCCATATTGACATCCGAAATGGACTGGTGTACTGTGCTTGGTCAATAAAGGACTTAACGTTTCATTGTTTGGTTCTTTTATACATATCCATATATGATACGATTCCAACGCAGGTAAAAGGTAAGAGTCACGAAATTTCCTCCGTCTAGGTTAAACGGACCTCGTGGCATCAGCAGACAACCATGTTTATCCTGGAAACTGAAAACCTGAATGGGTTAAAGACATCTTCCACCTCATGTAAATTGTCGTCAATGATTTTATGGCTGTAAGATATTGTGAGATAGGTAGCCCACACGTCACTCATGTTTTGCATAGTTAGGAGTACCTGACTCCGTAGCAACTTTCACATTATATTTACTTGAACTTATTTACGTGAACAAGTGTCACCTGCAAAAGCTGCCATTACAGAAACACCCTCACTTACGATCGCATCATCATCCCCGTGTGAAAACAAAAATACTTCAAGTACTCCTAAATTTGCAGTTCAGAATTTTGGCATTGGTACACCACTTGCGCATATATCTGAGAAGAGCAGGAGGTATGCTCGAACAGTCAAATTGCAGAATGTGCAGAAAAGTTCTTTTTATGAGTTATCATCCTCATGGCTTCTCTACACGCAAATAGTTAAATTACTAGGCAACATGCATACCAAAGTACTTTTTGGGCAAATGTTCAGTCCAAATCAACCTGACTTCCTTGGTTAGAGAGGGGAGTCAGGAATGTGTCTGTTGACATTTGCACCTAAAAAACGGAAAGTCTTGAGGTCGCCTTGTTCAATTGTTCGAAATAAGAGAAGTATTCACATTTTGGTGGATGTTTCCATTTAAAATAACTTAGCCAGCTGTAAGGCCCAACAGCCGTATCTGTTCCGGAAACCTAAAATCTTTACTTACTGCTGGAGGCGCTTTTTCGACAACTTCTCCGACGTTGAACACAATGCCGGTGTCCATTGTTGTCCAGAAAAAGATGGGTATTAAATCAACTGCAAAGTAAGAGATCCAACTTAATGAACTGCTGTCGCCCCATCTCCTTCATCACACAAAGATGTACGACGGAATTTAAATCTTACCAGCCGACCATTTGTGGTTGTGCCCGTACATTATAAGCCTTGTGATCCGTAATGTCTTCTATTGACGAAACAGTCAGCTTAAATAGAATAAACTACCATTCAGCTAGATTACAGACCTTCCAGATTTCACTTTTCGCAATCCCCTGCATACAAGTCGACTGGTAGAATTAGGAATGATGGCTGTTTCTCCCATCAACACCTCCTTTGTTCCCAAAACTGAGGACTGATAGCGCATCAGCTGGACTTCCGTCTTTCGGATACCATAATAAGGATGCTTTTAAGAATCATTAGGGTGGCACATAGTTTAGACCTCGAGTAATAGACGGATGTGCATCCTCGAGTATAGATCAGGACGAAACAAACCTGATAAAAAATCTCAGAGCCAAACCTCTTGCAAGCACACATACAAGAAGACGCGGATAATGTATTTCTTTTCAGCCGATAGGCGGTAAAAGACGCCCCGGGAGGACTACTCAATAATGCCCGGCTAAGACCAAGAGGATTAGTTTGAAATATTATTAGTATTATGGCTGTGGTACGCCTCCAAAAATGCGGGACACTTTTTCTGCATTCATTTGGGATTAACATATCTGAAAAAGGGGTTTTCACAATTAAATGGTTACTTACCTTCGTCTTGGGGCTAGGCGAATGGCATTGACCTATACTCTCGTCTGGATCTGGCAACCGTTTTGTTTGGATAACTATCTTTTTTATTGGAATGAGTGTGAGCTGGACCCCTTTACCAACAGAACAACACTGCGCGCCTCTGATCTGTGATGCAGTTGCTAACCAGAATGACATCAGCGAAACGTGCTAGTATTCGCACTACTCGGCGAAGTTGACCGTGGACAAGGAAGCCCGCTAACAGTCCGCGCGTCGATCACGACGACTGCGTGCCATCCATTGGCACGGATGCAGAATCACTACCTTTGTGAATGCACGACAGACATTTCAGTGAAGTGATAGATGTCTTTCCCATCAGCAGACTCAGACATATATACGGGTTAAAGTGATACAACGACATACAGGTAGTCAAATTAGCGAGGCAGTGATTAAGTGAACACAAGAGAGGTGGGGCAATAAAGGCATTTGTGTTAAAAGTTGAGCGCTAAGCAATGGGAATTTTCAATTGTCTAGTTGTGTCTGTTGCATATGCTGCCTATGTCATTGTGGCTAGGACTGGTTAAACACCTCATGTGCATAGAATTTTCCCGAACTCAAATCCCTGGCTGCGGATGGCGACGGTTCCAGAAACAATTAGCAACTGTGCTTTTGCGGTGACAGCATCCGAATGTTGTCCTGTATTTAACAGATGAGTCAAAAGCGCACTGTTAATGGACCGCACGAGACCTCTCAGTAGCTGGGGTGGAACTTGCTCAGACATCCGCGTATATTTGTTCGGCCAGCCCCACATATGCATCAAAGTGGCCTCGCGAAACAATAGACCTTTTACTTCTTGTTTGATCACAGGGCAACCAGAGAAGGCTATGAGCCGACTGGATGCTTAATCTTCTGCGTCAACAACAAGTTGATAGTGCCCACTCTGCATAGTAGAGGCGGACAGACAGACTTCGGTGGCACTGTTGTGGTTAGGTTTCTTGTTAAACTTGGTTTCACATTTCTTTGCAGAAACCTATCAAGATAGGCACTGTCACTAAGAGCTCATAGGATTAGTTCAGTTCCTTGTCGCCGTACATTCTCCACCCATACTGATAATTCTTCTTTGCATTCTAATAGTGACTAAGGTGGGCATACTGGCCCACTCATTTCTGCCACCCCTCTTATTGTTCCATTTACATGACGGGCGTAAAATTCCAGTCGGTCATCCCAATTCATTTCAAAACTAAAAAGTAAGCGAGTTCTGTGGGAATTTTCCAAAACAAAACGGGCTCGGTCTTTGAAACACAAACTAATGGTATCATCTACATATCGTACAAGGCGTTTTAAAGTAGATATTGCCGCGTTAAGTGTGGTATCGCCTAGCTTCGCCACAAACATATACTTCGGAATCGGGCCCAAGGAAATTCCCGTGAGGACTCCATCTGGCCGTAAAATATCCCGTCAACTAGGAACTGTACACCCGTTGTTGAATACAAAAAAGTTCTATAAGAGATTTTATTGAAATTCCTGTAAGTAAATGGTACGTTTGTGTGGTATTGCATATAAATTCTGTGAGTCAGAGTGCGAGTATATCTGTAGATAAAGACGACACGTCTATTGAAAACTTTGTGGTGTTAGCCAGGTGCATTAACACCATCGCGTAACAACAGTGTGACTGACTTTTCAGCTCTAGGGGTTGTGGTTCATAACGGTTGGTTTTAAAGTGTGGTAATCACCACTTGAGTCGGCTGCTACAGGTTATCACGACAAGTTAAAGCCTCGGCACACTTATTGGTTTTTGAGCCACTTTACTTGTTGAGACAAAATATCTTCTACTCTGGGTGGATTATCCTGTTTGCAAGTCGCAGAAGCACTGCCTACTATTTCAAGTTATGCAGCCTTCGAAGATGCAAATTCCGAAAATCTTGGATTAGAAAGATTAAAGCTATTGTCTTTGATTTACGTCTGGAAAAGGTCTTTTGCTCGGAATTGATATAAATAACGGAGAATGCTGCCAAAGTGAGTTCCCGTTCCAGTTCCAACGGAGGTTTGGCGAAGTACATGCAGACCAATGCGTCCATTATTCAAGGTTGATCACTCACTCATCCTAAGTCCCTTAAGGTATGATTCCAAATGCACGTCCCTACCGAATTTTCTGTGGTTCATAGGAAAGTATTCAACCGTGAGTGAATACCGACAGTCCTTGTAACTGTAAGTTGCTCACATTTCGTTGACAAGCCTCTCGACGACCGCCTCGTTGGCATTGAATTAACGCATCCTTGCAATGCTCATCTGCATTTCTGTTCAGATTAGCCAGCTCAAATTTTGTCAAGCCATCCATCGTCAGTCGGGTTCCAACAGCTGAAACGATTTCTTTGTAATTTTCGGTTGAGACATCGGTTTGATTCTCATCGTATGCTGCGTGAAAGCCCTGTGAAGCATCTAAAAGACAACATTCGGGTCGTAACGTGAGGTGTATAAAATTTTGGAAACAGGATACTATTAAGGTAATTATTTAAAGCCATCAGCTGATGTTGTATTAGAAAAACCTGGACTGCACGTGGCCCGCGTAAAAATCTGGACGGCTTGCGTCCAACCTGCATCCTACTGATGGGATATTTTTGAGGACACAGAATAGTTTGTCTATTGCCTATTGTCTCTTCTTATTCATATGATATCCCTTGGAATGTTTTTGTGGTTGATAGCCTCCACAATAGATTCCAAGCATGGCGTACTCGCACTTGAGTGGGTTGTAGCAACGTCATCCTTCGAAATGTAAATGACATTTGTGTCGTCCATTACTTTGACATTTGAAATTCCCCACGTTTCCTCTGTCCCTATTTGTAACCCCCGCTCCACTTTTGTGTTTACTGCGTCTGTATGAACTGGCGTTTGATTGTCCTTACCACTTCACTCATTTGACCTTGAGGTCATCCGGCCATTTGTGGCCGACCTTATGCACGTGTGACTGTCTCAAGTGGGAGCCTGTTTGCTCATTTGGTTCGTACCTTTGTAGTCCAATTGGACGTTTTGTTGTGGAAGAGTATCTACTGTCGAGGTTTGTATATTTTGTGAATTGATGTCTAACGTTAGTAGTACCATACAGAAACCCAGCTACGATTTTGTTTCGCCTTCTTGGAGGTTCTGGTATTACTCGTCACTCAAAGATACCGTTTGCTCGTTACAATACTAATTTTACCATTGGTTGCAACAGCTGTGATTTACAATCAATAAGGGCTATATTTACGCTGACTAAGCATGAGAGGCGATCTCTCCAAATACCACAGTGAATTCCCTTCAGTCTACTGCTTTCCGCTTCTATTTATTGCATTTCGAATACTTTCGATCCAGCTACTGTTCAGTCTTCGGGACATTCTTCTTTCTCTAGCCCTAGTTTTGAAGCTAAGAGACAAGTATGTCGAGTCCGTCGACTCATTATGCATATATATAAAATCACACATTCAGCAGCTGGACTAAAATTAAAGATTCAATGAAACTATTCGTCAGTAGTTACAATGAAAGCTGACAAATTGTCCTCAAATGAAACACATACTTTTTGCGACTGCTTTGCAAGCAGTTGCACCCAACTATCCGGAAAATATACCCACATTCCTGAGTGAAGTGAAAAAAGCAGAAACAAGAAAATTAAAAGTACAAAAATACTGACAGTCTCACAACTTTATTAAAGTTAGGAACAGTGGTTTAAAAATGCAAAATGGACGCTTTTTGACTGGTGCATTGCAGTGTACATCGTTCCGTAAAGACTACTGGTCGATTGAACTAAATAAAACATTCGTATTATATAGTTGTATACCACGAGGAAACAAATGACCTTATTTCAAAGTCAGCTTCTTTATTTGATACTCATCTGCCGGTTATTTGTATATATCCTTATGAAATACCAAACAAGATTTTACCTCGCAAACCTACCTTTACCTTGGTATGGAAAAGTACAGCTTTGAAGACTGGGTCGTTAGCTATAACAGCACACAACTAAAACATTTACACTGTTTAGGTGGAATTAGCCACTCCTCCTTCTAGTTCGGGGACTTCAGCTTGCGCTGTGATGCTATTACGTCGGTGGGAGCGAAATGGCATCAGGCCGCTTACAAAACCTGTAAAATGGGTCAACTTACCTTTTTTATTCTGTTATGGAACTTTTCAGTTTGCTTGAGCTGACTGAACGAGAAAAACTGAACGATTCAAGTCTTGTGTTACGGGCTACTCACAGTAGTTCGTCTTGCAGTTGATGGATCGAGTGACTTCCACTTTCGCACACTTTGGTCTCTGCGTCCCTCTTGCAGCTAACAAGTTGGTCTTTGTGCAACACTTTCAACCCAGGATTATCATAGATTAGGCATTCAAATGGTATTCGGTCAAGCAAATGGGCAAAGGAGTGGTAACTGAGAGTTAAAGGAATATGGATGACCCATGGTTAACACTTTTTACGGATCAATCTCAACATGGGTATCTTAACCAAATGGTCGCTCCAAAGTGGATATGTCCTACTATTTTCCCGTTTCTCAGACTAGTATGAACTATTAGAGAAAACTTGCCAAGTAAACTAGCTTACGGGAAATGCAAAATGTGGCTGTAATCCGGATGTGAAAATACCCCTAAGAATTGTGAAGGTTGCGTTAGGGAATACCGTGCATGTCCATATGTATAAACTATCCTTGTCAAGAAGTCCATGGAAATTCTATTCTTATATTTTAATCGCATGGCCTCTCACCAATTAGTACCACATATTCCAGTGTATAATGGTTCTTTGTTCCATTTCCATCTGTGTAATCGTGAGTGTTTGTTTCTGTTTTAAATAGCAGGAACTTCCACAGAACTTTCAAGTGGATGGAGCACGTGAAGAGTTGAGCATGGAATATCTCGACCGTGCTGAACCAAACCTGGACTTTAACTTATTCGTGTGGATTATGTGCAAAATTAACTCAGTCCGGTATGCTCTGAGACCTTCCAGTAGTCCATGGCACATTGCACTAGTCAGTAATAAAATACTTTTGTTTCTGGTGCACCTGCTCTGCGTATTTGACATACCATGCTTTGAAATTTGCCAAATGATGTTTAATATAGAAGGCAGCTCCAGGAATTTTTTTGCATACGCTTTACGACAACGCAAGCATCCTCAGCATGAGTTGATTGCTTGCCTCATCATGTACACGCAGCCAATGGATTCGGTACCAGCCTCAAAGTAATACAAGCTACTGGCACGGAAGTACAGACGACTTCGGTAAACCACAAGCTCACGTGCCTATATTCCAAAACACCACACACACATACGTAGTGTTTACTAGCCACATTATTAGTAGGTTTGTGCATGGGTGTACATCTGGGTTCACGCGCGTGCGGTTAGATGTCCTCTGTGTTTTGGTCGCATTCGGCTACTTGCACGGACAATCGATAGAGCTAGACCGCTCGCTGCATCACAGTAAATGACACGCTGAATAGTGTTTTGACATTAAGTGTATGAGAAGTGATGAACGCAAGCGTGCTCGCGCGCGTGTTCATCTGTACTAGCGTGTATGTGCATACGAACGTGTGTGCCTGTGTGTATGAAACATGACAAAATGCCGCCTGAAATTCGTGTACATAGCTTCAATGTAATAGATTCAATTTTTACTACCGTAATGCTGGACCATCGCCTATGTCAGTACAGTGCCAGTGTCCATTATCCAAACACGGAGACGTGGCCACAGCCCGATGCTTTGGACTCAGCGGCGGAAAAGGCGAACAACCGGTATACTTGGCAGTCTATTTCAGCTGCTCAGTGGACAGAATCCGTTTATGTGGATCTACCGACGTCCCGTGAAGTAAGTGTGGAAAATTCTAAGCAGCACAGAAGTCTTTCTTAGCTTGTGGTTGCAGTGTATGAAACACGGATAAACAAAAATATACTAGGACGCTTTGTATCCATAACTGTGTCAGCATAAGGTGGTACTAGTTATCTTGGTACGGTTAATATGAAATAAGGATCGATTAGGAGAAGTGTGATGGATTCTTACATATCAGCAAATTGCAAACTTCAAAAATGTCAAGCTTTGTAGAAAGCGTGGACGATGCAAGAATTCGTTTGAGCACTTTCGGCTGTAAATTAATCTAATAAGTATGGATGGGGGACACTGTTAACCACGGTGCCTACGGGCTATTTCACAACGTCCCTTTCGGTAGCCAGCCTCTTAAAATCCGACAAGGAATTTCTCGTATCTGAGAAATGCCACATTTTCCGGTGCAAAACATGGCTCACTCGAAAGTATGTATGTAGACCTTAACAACTATATATTCGTATTTTCCCGAGTTAGGCGCACAACTCGATTAAAGGGAAATGCGAAAGTTATCTGTTATTTTTATGTCAGGGAATGCGTTTACCCTTGTAATAGCTTCTCCCTTCGTCTTTTTTGGAAAATAACTGGGTGGTAGGCAGTGATCACGTTATGATGAATTCAAGTGCCGAGGATGCACCTACCGAATCTTTAGAAAAAACCAAGAATGGGACGCTTCGGGGTAAAGGGTTATATGGTCTATCCTGTGATGGGCTGCCTTGGAGTACGGGGTGCAGCAGAGTGTGGCTGACGGGAAATTTTATCACTGATTTCTTGGTATATTTCTGTTGAGGAAACAACAGCACAAAACGAAGGCTTCATTACCTACTTCAAACTCTGAACCATTTTGATTAATACAAACTCAGTTTGAACTATGTTGCAACTTTATTTCTAGGACACTTCGTCAGTCCACGTTGTCTTTTCGGTGTCTTTATACAAAAATGTGCCATTTCCAGGACTGTGGCGTTAGTTTGAAGTCGTCCACTTTCAGCGTCCCTAAACTTGGAAATACTGGCCTATTTTCGCGTGTTTAGTTACGGAATTAGTTTAGTTACGAAATTTTCTTGGGTGCTCAGAATCTATTAACTTTATCTTCATATACAAGACGCCAAAAAAGTCTCTTGAAAATAAATCCCGTTCAAGTACTAAATTCTCACAAAATGTTTACATCTTTTCCCACTGATAATTTACATCTTGACGTTAGATTTCTTCCTTCTGGGTTTCGCAATATCTCGTTCGACAGATGCTTATTCCCATGTATCCTTCGCGAAGCCTGGTCTCCCCTCTAATTCAGTAAGCTTGCCGAGTACCGGTTGTTAGCATACGTCTAACTCATGGGTCAACACACAATAGGGATGTTGTGCTTGGAACTGGCGGGGTTTAAAGACAATCCAAGCTAGGGAGTAGTTACAGCCGCAATTTCACTTTCTGGTACCAATAAACATGTTAAACGGATAGAGCTCATTTGAAGTGTGCGTAGCGTACACCGAAAAAGTGTCAGTATGACCGAAGGCGATATGGAAGATTCTGTTACGCAGCATCGCGGTTCACAGTAGTCAAGGCTAACTGAACACTGCATGACAGCACAGCTTTACCGCCAACTTCATCTGACGTGTAACTCTGCTTCAGCAAGGTGAAATAAAATTGGCATTACCTCTTCTTTTGCGTTGGTTATCTTATTGGTTGACTCAGGCTTGTCAGCGCCCAAATGCAGCTGCTGGCTAAAAACGGAATAGAAATACACGATCTTCAAGAAACCCATGGGCAGTACCAAGGTTGTTGCCACAACACATTATAGCGCACACTCACTTAGGAGTCCGACGAAACGGAAGGGACCTAATTTGGGTACATGATGGTGGCTACCAAGGAAAAGTCGGCGTAACAAGAGGCGCAACAAAAATGAGTTGAAAACGTTCAGTAATGACAGAAAATGAGAGAGCTGTTTCAAAGAGACTGAAATCTGTTACAATGTAAAGCGGTGGAGCTCAGGCACAAACCCAGTACATATGTTTGTTGACGGAGCTTCAGTTCATGATAACTTGTGAATAAAATCAAGCGAACAAGCGAACATAGTAACCAAAAACTTTTTTGGGACAGGTATGACTTGTTTTCACACTCTTTTCATGGAAAGGATGGTGGATAGATGCCAAAAATAAGAGCCATAGTTAGTGTCCTGAAACTCAAGTTTTAAAAAACTGAGATCACCTTCGAGTTCTTGCTTGATACATTAGAAGGAGCACAATCCGACTACCGTCATGAGGCGATGACCATATTCGAGATAGTTCTTTGGTGGGAAGAGGAGACGCTGCTCCGTCCATACTAGTTTGTGATTTTGTAAATCAAGAATTAAACTGAAACAAGGAAAAAAGTACTGGACATGTGCAGAGCAAATATAAACCACAATTCCTGAACATTTTACTGAAAGTCCGATTGATCTTTTAGACCACTGCTGAGGAATACAATAGGGAGATGCAAAATCCAGGTATTGAACAGGGAGTACACGCATTGTAGATAGTTTGTGACTCTTGAGAAAGGCAATGAACGGCGTGTACCATGCGATATCTCCTTACAACTGTCATCCATAGAAAACGCATTCGTTTTTCGATGTACCAGGTTTCTTCATAAACAAATTATTCGTTCGGAATCTGTCGGTGTTCGTTCAGTCGTTTGTGCTGGCACAGCAAAAGATGTACATGTAAACAACTGCCATAACCTTCACAAGACATTAGTTAGGTCCATTCAGGTCATATATATATATATATAGGCAGATAGATAGATAGATAGATAGATAGATAGATAGATAGATAGATAGATAGATAGATAGATAGATAGATAGATAGATTGCCCAACGGGTTTCAAGCGTAAGTGGGGCTACCTCACTAGGTAGTCCTAACAGGAGGATCAGTCGATCGACACAATCGAGACTGTTACTGATCCATATATACTTCGAGGTGTCGAGCGTCCCAGTCATACCGCTCAAGCGCGAAAATGTGCTCTGGTGAATTATTGGTGACACTCTCGCTCCGCTTGTCGGATAGCTGGAGATCAAACCCTTACACGGGCAAAGCTATGCATTACTGATAGGCCCTAACGGAGGAGGAACTGGTGTGGACTCATCAGAATAATTGCGCCTGGAATTTTCGAGACTGTATTTCTGCAGGTGACTACATTAGGTCCAGATTTAAAGGTTACCGAATGCATGTCATAGACGTTGTGTTTGAGAAGCTGGGTGATGGTGTACACTTGTTACGGCCTGTATATGGTCGATACTGGTTAAACGGCTGGACGGTATGCACATGGTCGAATGTGCTGCCACATGCCAATCACGGAGGATGAAGTAATTTCAAGTCGACAAATGCACAAGACCTTCAGAGGCTACTACCCGGTCTGAGTATGCTGACACGACAATTAGCGACAGCCTTTGTTTCCTTTGCATCAGAGTAGTAGCATTTCCCCGTCAAGTCCTTCAAGTTCTAGTGAAATGCCACGTGTCGTATGTACATGTACATACCAGAACTTATCCATTGTATTTATTTATAGTAATATACAACGGTTAGTTAAGGGCTTCCCTGATTTCTAAACTTACAAAACAGATGCTCTTTTTGTGGACCTACCAGGCGGTTATTAGGTAAACGGTCTAACCGTGACAGCAAAACGTTTTTGCAATGCTCGCCACACATAGACTTCTTCCGTACATGTGACTAGCTTACAAATTGTTTAGGGCGCTAGAATGATAGATAGTATCATTACAAGATAACATCATCTTAGGAAATTCTCAAGGCCAATTAAAAATGTTCTCCTCTGTGACATCAAATCCACAAAATGTTTCGCTAAAGTTTGGAACCCCTCTTCACTTTGCTTTTTTCAAACCATAGAATGTTCAAGATTGTGTATCAATAGACTTGCACTCAATAAAGTTGCTAAACACCCCGTTTTCATCCACTTAACTGATGCATTAAGCTGTATGGAGCATAAGATTATTTTTTTCGCATTCAAAGCTCTGCTTGAATCAGCTTTAATCCCGCCATCAAAGGCCAAGTTGAAACAAAACTCTATGCCTAGCGATGGAAAAAGTATCGGTGTGACTACTAGAAATGCCTACTTGAGATCAAATAGACGGGTTTAGATTGTTTAGGTGTTAGTTCATCTAATCGGCCAAGTCTGCATGGGCTAATCTGTGAAAAACGCACTGATTGCAGAGTTCACTTTCATCTCATCAGCCGCATTACAAAAATGACGGTTCAATCGAAGGAATAGAAGGGAAACAAACACTTCTGGTCGGTCGATGAGGAATTTCATTCCACAACAAGCGGAGAATATGTCCAAGAAAAGTCTATGTGAATAATTTTGATCATTATTGATTGACCAAAATGAAATCTCTGAGTACGAGCAAGTCCGAGCTCAGGTTACTTAATAGGATTTGATGTAACGGCACCCGTTCAACAAGTATTGTGCAATCGACGATGGCATGCTCTGATTGATGTCTCCGGTCGCCCTAGTTTAGGAGCTTAGTCAGGTACTGGGATATACATTCAGTGTTAGTTTCACACCGGTTATTCTTGTCTTGCAAAAGTGTGCTATACAGCAACTCTGGATGAACAGATAGACAGCCAGTGCTTCGTAAATGGTATGTCTGAAATAAATTAGCTCGGTTTAATAAGAAAGTCGGAACTGAGCATACCGAAATTTGTGACTGGTCAGTTCCCCCAAGTTTACTTTATGTCTGTGCTGCAAGAAGATAATCTTTGAATTTTGGTCTAAGGTGAGACTTTATTTTTGTTAGTTCTGGTATAGCACATGGTTCCCTGAGTTTTTAACTAACCTGTCAGTGTGGACACTTGATTTTGGTTTCCCCACTCAGTGGTGCTAAGACTAAGAGTTATTTGCTTATTTCTTTACATTTGAATCTCCAAACGGCCTGAAAGCACGTACGAACAAATGCGTAATTTCACCGTAGTGCAAATAGTCCGCATCCAAATACATCCGACGAAACTTTATGAGAGAATCAAACGGTCTTCAACTCTAACCACTGTAGTATGTAACACAAACACACTTATTATTAAGCGTGCTAGAAGGTCTCCACTCAATCTGTATCGCCCATCCGCGACATTTGCCCTCAGTCTTTTAACCGTGTGAAAGATGTGTCGAGTTCGTACACTAGTCCCAACGCGATGTCTGTGCAGATCCCATCCAGTTTCAAGGCCAGGCTATATGCCATACAAGCCAACAGATACATGTTGTGGGATGAATTTTGTAAGGTAGTTGACGTTGTCGGGAAATCGCATTCAAAATAGGAGTGCGGAGTGCGGTAGTTCTTTCACGATATTCCCGTGAAACAACCTTCGATTCTCACCTCTCCATTTTGCTTTCGACTAATATATTATGCATTCTAAAATTTTCAACCTTAATTACAAGCTCCAAACGTCCATATTCGCGACAAAGCTGAGCGCGTTCTTATTAGGTACAATGGACAATGTATGCACCAAATCTAGTGAATCTGGTCTATTTCTATGCCAACCCCCATTATCATTATGGTGATAGTGCTTAGCCGAATGGTTTTAGCACCGTATTGGCACTACACATTGTTTTTTAACTATTGCATATCTCCGAGATAGCCCTGCAAACATATCGCTGTTCAACAGCTGAGGTGAGCCGAATAAGTCTCGATGAAACCGTAATTTTAGGGTTTTGTAAAAATAATTTACTCGGGGTACTGTTCGATCACAATTATTCTCAAGGAATACCCTGATGAGAATAACGCAGGATATAGAAAACCGGTTCAAGAAACATGCGTTTCTAAGGGGATTCGACAAACGTGGTTGCATAAAAGTATATCTCTCAATTCAGTCGCCACCCATCTACCCTGCACATAGGAAGGGAGCGTAGTGAGTGGCAATTGATCAGGTGGCTGTTGATCTGTTCGCCGAGCTTGGCAATTGATTTGCAAACGTTTCGTCACCATTCGAGGAGACATCTTCAGTGCGCTGTTGGGTGGGTAGTCCCTCTCTTCGTGCTTGCGCTTACATAGTATACAAAGAGCAGTTTTTTGCGCTTTAACCTGATTGGTCATTGGCAATAATCGCACTTGGATTCTGGTTGGTCGCATCTGTGTTGCGTTGTGGTGGGAGCGTAGTGAGTAGGTATATTATGTGTGTCTTGTGCTTCTCAACAAAGTCTGGATTATGGCCAAGTGGAACAAATCATTTGCGCCTGCTCTCCTACCCTAATCTACTAAAAATTGGATGCTTCTGCAATGATGGCCAAAATCATGTTTCGTTCTCCAAGCTGACTTCATCATCATGATCAATCCTGGTACCAAACAACCACTTATGATATGGCCCCGGGGTCTAACTTGTCAAGGTCAATGCACTAGTGAGTTAGTTTGAGATGGGTTTATCCGTATGCATGTCTCTATCAAATGTAGTGTGTAGATTTTGAAGGAAATTGTAATTATATGGAAGTAATACGCTACTCATAAGTTTGTTGAAAACTCCTAATTACCCTACGACCGGTTTCGCTCTCCTTGGGGCTCATTAGGTAGGCGCAATTCCTGAGTTTCCGTCAACTTTATGTTCTGCCTGAAAGAAAATCGCGCGAAATTAGTGAAATGCGCTCATCTGCCGCCACCTACAGGCATTCCGCCGCAATATAGGGAAACCAGTGGGCATAAAATCAGGCGGACAAACATGCTTTGTGCAAACGCGAATGCAAAGTTTATTCTCGGCGTGCTAATTCAAAATTAGAAGGTCACCGTTGAATAGCATTCTTTTCATCATTATCCATCATGGATACCGAAAATCAGTAGCGTTCCAGCGAACATATATTTGTCACGATGAGTTACTTATTGTCAAAGAAGCAGAGTTTCCTTAAATCTAGTCATGTAAACCACGTATGTTATATAAAGTAATATTATAATGACGGGATGAGAATATGTAAAAATAGAATGCCGCACACTTTAGCTAGAACGGAGGTTGGGCTTGTAAACTCATCTGCGTGCGAGTTCGGTTTTGACGGGAGACTCATCCGAAACCCAGCTAAATCCCTTGCAACATCATGATTTCGTGAAATTTCGGTTCAAGTAGAACATGAAGTGGACGGAAACCGAGGGACTGCGCCTACCTGATGAGTCTCGAGAAGGGCGAAACCGGTTGTGGCGTGTCGAAGAGTTTTCAGCGACTTTGTGAGTAGCGTATTACGTCTACAAAATGTATCGCGAGTTCTCGAATATCACACCAAATGAAACATGAGGCGGTCTGGTACAGCACATTCAGTTGCCTAAGAACATAATAAACAAAAGCTTCAGCTGGGTTACAGGACAGTCTCCCGTCAAAACCAAACTGGAATGTAGATGAGTGTGTTTCGTTCAAATTGTACTTACCTTATGCACTTCAAAATTACCCATTTTGTGTAGTCCTGTAAGACGGATGTCAACAAACTTTACTTCACGTTAGCCCGGTTTAGAGAGACTAGGTGATCTTCACGGAGCTCATACCTTTCTTATTGTAGGATATGGCAACTTTTTTAACACACCGCAGTATAGACAGAGGAGTCCGACTTGACAAGTAGGTCCATAGCACACACAGAATGTAGGACGTTGTCATAACCGGAAAATGCTTCAGGTTGACGGTTTTCGTCACGCACGAACTGACATATTATGCTGTAATAGCAGTCAGGAACCCGTAGTCATCTCCGCCTGGTAGTTGCTGGTCGGTAGCCGTCAGAACGAGGTAGTCACCTATAAACGAAGCGCACTGTCATTGCACATATTATGCCAAGACCACTGCCTGAAGCACATCCGAGCGATTCATTGTATATCGCGCCCCTTCGACGTACCACATTTGATCCACAGTCATCTGCGCAGTTTCTAAGGCTCGTTGTTTTGTTCCCCTATCCACGTGACACTGGAAGAACGCAACTAGAATGCTCTCCTGTTAGAGGGATATTAGTTATAACGGTACCCTCTCCTGTCGGCTACCTCAATATTCTGTGTAAATGTTTTCATTGTAACCCCCGGAATTCTGTCAGCTTCCCATTATCCGGCATCCGGCGTTAGAATCACAGCCATTTTGCTCAAAGAATGTAAGTTAGTGGTATCTTCAATTGGAAAGACACCGTTGCGGCATATGTACAATACGGAGACTTTTGGTGCTTTGATAGATAATCCATTAAACTGACAAAACTGGAGGGCATCTGAATGCTCCAACGGTGCGTGAGCGGCCATCGCAGTGAGCATGAACATGTGACGATAAGCACAAACAGACAACTAAATGTTAGTGGGAATGGTCTTACTCTTCAAAATAATTATGGAAAACTGTTCACTGACTTTGGCAGACCTGGTGCAGTCACTCGGCTAATACATAATAATACATGAGGTCATTGTGTCCACAGTCACTTGCGTCGGTCTACTTCCATCAACCTTTAATCGTCTATTGGCTTTCAGAATCACGCGACCCAGAAACACCGTTGTTTGGTTGCTGTGAATGATGTCGAAGCTCATTACTCTTAGAGCCCCAATTACCTGACCAGAATAACCAGCAGTGACAGTTCAAACCCAGTTATGTACGAGTAGGTCGTAGCAGTGAGATTCATCCATTGCGGAGGTTGTAGCTAAAACGAAACCTTGGTGATTCCGCGGCCAGAGGAAGTGCAGTCGTGGAAGGCTAGTCGAATGATTTCACTCCATTAGTGGATACATATACTAACTGATTTCATTAAGACTAATGAACCTCTTGCATATCCTAAGCTACTGAAAACAGCGTTTGTTATTTCATCGTAGGATATGCCCTACCCCTTTCCGGATGTGAGTGTATATTAGGAGGCTTGGATAGGGAATACTAACAAATCGAATTTTCAGGAAGCTCACGCTGGAGAAGTCGAACGATAAAACGCATCAATAAAACGTCCGAGAACACAGACATAGAGTTACGATAGCCTCAGTTAGCATCGTTTCATGCTATTCGGAGTACACACTCTTCCGTAAAAAGTGCGGTCCCACGTCAGATCTTTGTGCACACCGCACCACACACTGAAATTTTTGAAATCGAGTCTCCCGAAATGTTCAACCATTTTGATATCTGAGGCTGGGACGATGATCTAGGGCAATGTGACAACATCCACGAAACATCATAAGCCAGAGGCTGCTGCCTTGCTGAGCGTAAACAGAATCGTAGGTAGAATGACATATGAAGCGGGAAATTAACTGTATGAGCTTCCTTCATCCGGGATTGCTTAAATCATATGGACCCCCTACTTTTTGTTATTCAGTGATCCAGCGTTCTCACAGTTTTCAGCACTTCTACCAAACCGACCGGAACCTTCTGTTTCCTTCTGTGGTGTTGGATGCCTTCAAAAAGACCACTTCTGGTGAAACTTTTGGATTTCATTCCTCTTGGGTTACCATGGAATTATCCGACTTTCATGACCTGTCTCAGTAACTGCTATCACTTTCTCATGGAAGGATGTGACTACTTGACCAGGTCGTGCGGAACAAACATCCTGTCAATAATGTAATAGCAATAACATAAAATATCAACCGAATACGGTCAAGATTCGTTCAGCTTGTTGAAACTGGGCAACTGTGAAAGTTCAAGCCGTCTCACGAATTTGTTCTGGGTGGCTACGCGCAAGCAAACGAAGTATCAGTTGGATTCTGAGACAAGGGGTCCCAGGCTTGAACACACTTGACGGCTGACCAATCCGCATTTAACAGCAGCTTGAACAAGTTTGTCTGGAACCTGGTTTTGCGTTGACTTTTGCGTCGCTATTGTTTGGTGGACATTCACCCTGGCCAGTCAAACTTTCAGACACATCTGAGTTCCTCATCCTCACTGCACCAGAACGGCGCGTTCCCCCTGACGCCTTCCGACTTTGAGGTAGCATTGCCTCCATCGACAACTATCCAGAAAATTTTCTGCATTGGCGTGAAATGCTAGTCATCTAGTTTTACTCAAGATCTAGAAATATCCTCAATCCATGGCATTTAACACACATGCGTGCTCAATCATATATCAAACTGCGCTAACCATATATTGCAACTGAGGCTGAAAAATAAGATGTTACTTGAAGTGTAAAAGGTAAAACGAGGCCAAATGGCTTGTTCTGCTAGCAAATAATGATCCCCAACGGTCAGAAAACCACAGTATTTACTTCAGCCAAAGACGATTTTTCTTTCATTTGATCAAGTCAATAGCATGCTGTCTGAATTTGTTGGAAGTATCTGTTAATTAAATTAGGATATATTCCCACTCGCGCTTTCAATAATCTGGTCCGCCGTATGCCGTAGTCTTTACTACATTGAGATTCATGGTGAACACAAAACCTTTTTTTGTTCTCGTATATTTTGAAACTAGAACCAGAACAAATAACTTTCTAGAACAACCAAATGTTCCCTTGGACTAATTGGTTCCTAGGTCTCACAAACTAAAGAAATGAAGATAAATACATTTGGTCCCCAATGGATGAAGTTATGGGAATAATGTTCGAAAGCAAAGCGGAACTGTTGCACACTTTGTTAGATTTTTCTGCTGCTACAATCCAAAATTTGTGCGATCTGCACTTTTTATCCGGAACAAATTCGTATGAAATAAAGTAGTTTTCCGAATAGTTTGCCGGAAAAGTGTGCATCTGTGTACCTGGTCGGAGGCCTATTACTCATGGTTGCTTTCAGCATACGTCAGTACGAGGTTAGGAAACTCGTGCACACAAAACTATATTACAACAATGTGAACACTGGAATATCAAATAAGCGTTTGAATAAATATGCACCTACTCCCACCGGGTAGCAGGAATCAGAAGATGATACGGTGCATGAATCCAAAAGCCGGATGCATTTGTAACGGATCAACATTCCGCATTGCTTCATTCATTCCTTCACCTGGTATCTGTCAGTTCATCTAAGGTTCATTCAGGATGAAGTGCTAGTCAGAAGTTTTATTCACACGTTTAACGCAGTTTATTCGAATCAAAGAATTATCTCCGAACATTTCTACAGCATATCACAGTACAGAAATTGTGGTGGTTTCCTATTTCAAACGAATGATGTGTTGTTGGTCCGGGAAACTAATAATCCTGTTATCTGAGTTAGAGTCACCTTTGGCTACTTTTGTCGGTCATAACTGAAGCAGGAATTACAACACCGACTTTACAGACGTTCCTGCTGTGTGCACGATGTCAACTACGCTTTCACTATTTGCGTAGCATTGTCTGCCTTTTCGCAGTGACACCACCCCAAAATTAGAATCGCACAGTCACTCTAGTGGCATACGTCTACACCCGACGTATTATCAACTTCAGGGCTGCGGAGTGGTTTCGGAACACAACAAACATAATTTCCATAACATATGCAATTAGTCTGAAAGAAAGTTGCAATAAACATGAGCACAAACAATTAGGGAGGTTTTAAAGTTTCAATAGAGAACTACATCCAAGACGTGGGTAGTTCACTTTCAAGCACTGCTGAAAACATCTTAAAGACCACTGGTTACACAAAGCGCATACTTCAGTGTTGCCTGTTTGACGACATTGGCTATTGGACTGTACAAATTTCGTCACCTCTAGAGGAGGCATCGTCGGACTGACCACGAAGTTTGCAGTTCAATTGCCAAGCTCGGTGAACAGGCGAACGACCTCCTCATATTGCATAGCACTACCCAGAAACGGACTGATTTAGCTGCTGAACTTATTGGTACTTACTGACGATGCTTTTCAGATTTGGTGGCAGTCTGAGCAAGCGTCCATTCCCCTTCCACTTTTATTCTGATTCCACCTGGTTTTGTCAAGCGGCATCTTGCTGAACTGAACGAAGATACTGAACGTTAATTTCAACTGATGTACTTTGGCCGTAACCTGTCTACTGCCCATTTTCCTGTCTTCGTAATTCAATATTTCCCTTGTCGAAACTCCAACAATGATAAAAATGTTGCGATTCTTAACTTACCAATGTGAACTGTCGGTCAGCTGCTCTGCGGAGCTTAACTCTCAATAAAAGGGAATTCACGATAAACACTGAGGTATGCGTCGGGTGAACTTGAAACCGGAATCCCAGTGTTTATAAAAACCCAGTTGCCATGCATCAGTGAGAAGCTACTGCGTCCCTAATATCACCTTAAATTACGCTGATCTTGTTAACGTTTCGCATACACATTGCATATGTTGCATCTTACGTAAACAGTCCAAATTCACTCACCAGCTATTTCGAATTTGGTTAGCTGTTTTGAGTTTTTAGGATCCTGTTTTAAGAGGGAACAGAGATCTATAAACACAATGGGCTACTAGACTAGCATTGCACACACAATGTAACGGCTAGCTTCTAAAGGTGTGTGCTGGATCAAAAGATCAAAAGCCTGTTATAAATTCCAAATTCCACACGGCGGTACTCGGATACGGTCCATTCGAGATCAGTCTGATTAGAACCGACCAAGTGATCGTTGAGTAGACAATGTCAGTGAGATGACTTGTGGGACGTAGGTTTTGCTCAGTAGAATGGTTAAGCCGTTGGAATTGGATACACCTAACTCTAAGTGCTTCTTATTGCAGGGTTCTTGTCAATTTGCAGTATAGCACAAGGTAAGGTTAATTCATATTGCTGCTTCAAGAAAGTCACGATGAATGTAAGAGAGAGACCAATATCACCCATTCTGTCTGAACACCCCCGTGTTGTCTTTTACGTTAAATTTTAATGAAATTGCAACCACACAGACAAACCACTGACAGTTAGGCGCGCAAAACTCCGCACGCTGTACTATACACGTGCTACCCCTTTTGAGTATCCCTGAATCTGATTCGGCACAACAAATACACCATGTTCTTACGCCAAAAAAACACATCGATTTGCACATCGAATTTTTCGGCAAGAGAGGATTTGATTATCGTAATAACTAGACCACCCGAATAAACCTTTTGGTAATGTGAACTGGTCCTCAACTTTTACGCTGAATGGAGAACGAATAAAATCTTGACGAGGGACAAAATCTTCTGACTTCCAAGTTGCTTATGTATGCGGAAATTGTCTAGTGGACTTGCTTTAGAAATCGAGACAGAGTAGTTGGCAGCAGCGCTCAGCCGTCCTGTTCGCTTGGTGTTGGCTTTAAGTCAGGGGTAGTGCAGTGTGGCATGTGCAGCTTGTGGGGACATCGCAGTTTTGTACCATTAAAATGAAATTAGAGTTATGCAAAATTATCAAAGTCTCGCAAAATCCAATAACGATTAGTCGGGTGAGGAGACCTGACACTTGTAGCAACCCAAGTGCTGAGAAGGGATAAACAAGTAAATCAACTCACTGTTATCTAATGAAAATTATCACGATCAGGGAGAAACATCCGCTATATCTGGGTTCTTCGAATCGTTGTCTAACGGTTCGCTAACAAGCGCAGTAAAAACGCACCTAATTTTTCGCCGTAATGGGTGAAATCCTTTTACTTTAGGTGGGATGCAAAAAGTGTAGGGTCAAATGACTGAGCTGGCGCAATTCATGTAGGGTCGTTCCCAAGTATTTAATCATCGAGTCTTTGCCGGCGAGCTCTTTTATTACACAGGTTTCTCCGCCGCAAATCTACTTAACTAGCAAATCCTTCTTTGTGTGTATGTATATAGAGGGGACCTGTAAAGTCATTGAGTCTCCTATTTGCTTTCCGATGCCCGCTATCCAGCGGATGTAATCCAAGTGACCCTCGGAGGGGAACAAAAAACCTCCGGTTTTGATTTTTGTTTGAATCCACTGAGAACTTTTTAGTAAAACGAGATCCACGGGCAGAGATACACGGCTCAATCTTTGTTTGAGTAAACACGAACTGCCTTTCCCAAAGAAATGGATCAATGGTTTATTCACCCTGTTGCATTCTAAACAGGCAATGATAAGGATCCAGGTATATAGGCTTATGAAGCTGACAGCATTTTGCTTATCTGATGATTGCGTTGAAGATATGCACGTGTTATGTTTTTCCACTGATGAATAGACGTATATGTACCTATTACAAAGGTATCTACAAGAAGGATGTTGTCAAATGGTAGAACAGGCGCATCTTGCGAACCATCGTTTGCACCGAAACTAGAGCAGTCAACCGCATAAAATTTTTTACGGTTGCCGACAAGCTGAAACTAGGTCAATAATCTGCTCAAAATATCACGTGAAACTTCAGCCGGAAAATTATCAATTTGTAAGCCAGCAACACAGAATTGTTTATAGTGCGAGGAGATGTTAGAATTTTCAGTTGAGATTTCGTCTTGTAACTGAAGTCAATCAATGATGAAAAGCCAGGAAGCACCGTGCATCTGTTTCATCCTTATTGGTAACTATCAGCACCACGGATCTCAGAAACTGCTTGGAGTCTAGAACCCGCGACCTCCCGAAATACTTTTTGAACACTTAATATTCCGGTCATGAGTGGCCGAACAACAGTGTGATTGACCTAATTTAGACAGCACATAGCGCCACCAGTCCTTCAGTCACAAAAATCACACCACACGGTCAAATGTTGACTGGCTGCACGAGCGAGGACTTCCCAGGTGGAATTTTCACTCATTGGGTGAATTTTGTTCTTCCTCCTGAGCTACTTATAAATTTTTGGTAGCCTGAGGATATTTGGGAAGCTTCAGTGGGGGGTTCATCCTGTAACTAGGGATGATTTATGTTTAATTGCCGAGAAGCACCGTAGAGCTCTACCATCCTTACTGGAATTCATCACGCGAGTGTGTGAATCACAGATTTCTCCACTTGCAAAGGTGGACTTAATAGGAGAGGGTAACTAAAAATAGCACGAAGGACGGGATCCGTTAGCTACGCAGGACGGACTGAGAGTGGGTTTTCAGACTGTACTCTTCTATCAAATTTTGAATAGCATGGGTTTTTTGGTATAATATGTTTCATCTTCAGATAAAATGAACAGATTTTGTTGCCTCCAAAACGGCAACTATCTAATTCCTGAAAGGGGGCATGAACTTGCTTGCTTTCAAGGATAGTTACTAGAGTCAAGAACATCAAGAACGGGATTCACAAACTGATTTATGCCAGAACGACACCTGCTTCTTAGGGCTGAATTTGACTGCTGTTTCAGATTTAAAACCAAGTCGTGTTTTTCACCTAGATTTCTCTATCATGTCCACTCCCTACCATTGCTATTATTACCAATCCTTCACTCTTATGATAATTTCAGTAGTTTATTTTTAGCTTCCCTTAAGTTTGTTGTTATAGGCCTGATTCATTGATGCAGCGCAAAGACTGACTGTTACACAGCTGACTGTATGACAATCTGACTATCCGTATATTGCTCGTAAGTGATAAAGAGAATAACCAGTTAGGAATGAGGTGTAAGCCCAGGTCTCATTGGTAAGTATACATACATCTGGCCGGTGGGCGTAGACTGTATACGAAACACCCGCCAATATTATGACCGTGCAAATGCCGCTGCGTTTGCGAAACATTGCCATGTTGATTTTGTGTCAAGTATATGAATTAGAATAACGTTTCCTTTTTAAACTCATCACTTTGCTTATTGACTATTATGTAAGGCCGATCTGCTCATCTTGGACGTGCGCAGATATTTCAGATCTTGTGTTCACAGGTCTGTGTCTCTCTGATAGATTCCGGGAAATACGCTAGAAGGTTCACATAATCGTGTAACTAACTGTAAGCCCCATAACATGGTGTCACCTCGACTGGTAGCGATGCATTTGAAAGTTAATTACCAAACTCGGCTAAAAGATCAGCAGCCAGCTGACCAACCATCATGGCTTATAAGATTCTTCTCTTTTTTCACTCCTGACGGTTACTTAATGCCAGTAATAACCAGTTTATTAGGTGCGGTATAGCAGCCAGTTCACAAATAACAATCGGTTTAAATTCATAGACTGTAGACTGTACGGAGAAGCTTATCTGGACAGGTTTGGTCTGTGATGCATTATTGTCGTTGCGAACAACAATGAGAAGCAAGTCGACGGAATACTGCTTCAATGTTATGTCTTGTGCATAGGTCTCAGCTGCTTCTTTTATAAAACGTGGGGATCATCCGGCTGTAATTTGTCTGATCCACTGGAATCGCAGAACATTCATGAAAGGGAGTCTGTAAGCATGCCAGTCGTTTGGTAATGTGTTGGAATATTGATAGCTCGAGTGAGTTTATTGGTCGCTTATCAGGTGGCTCATACGAATTCCTAACAAACTAAGGTATCAGATTCCGGATAACTTCTAAGGGTAACGTGAAACCACTATATATATGCAGCCGGAGCGGAGGCATTTGCGCCGCAGTCGAACAACAAAGCCTGTTACGAAGAGGCATTTATCCCCATACACCCGCCTTTTAAAAGAGAGTGAGGATGTGCTAAGTGTAAATCTCCTCTGTACAGAGTGTACCTTTACTTAAATTGTCAGACACACGGGCACATTTTGAGAAGCCTCATAGGTAGACTGGTTCACATCTCCCAAGTGAAGATGTCACCTTGCGCTCTAGCCAGTAGACCTTCCTAAGTAGCACAGCGTCTCCAGATTTTGATCAGCTCATCCAGATATGTGTGCGACCTTACAGAGAGTCCGTGACATGTCACCAAAATTGTGTCACTTATGTCACAGTTTCGGTCTTTTGATAGAGGCTTCTGACATTTTGCATTGAACATTTTCTGGCTAATTATATAGTTCTCAACCTTTGGCGCCAGCATCTTTTAGGTAGTCCGGTTATAAAAAGATACGCTAAAAACACATGTTTCGGGACATTTGCTCCTTATATTCTTTCTGCCTGATACCACCGTCATTATTATTATCAGGTTTAAACCACACACAAATCGTACCATGTTTTCTAGTGCCGTAGGTTCGTTCACCGAAGAATAATGATTTGTTAGGAAAAGCTTTAAACTTCAGATACTGTCGCAAGATAGCTCTATTTCCCACGGCGATGCTGTCAGGATACGGAATGGTAGTAAACAAGGATGCGACAGTTTGCAAAACACCTGGACCGCACCCAGATGAGTTCGGTGGGGGGAGAGCAAATCAGAATCAGAAGTAGTGCCTATTTTCATTGAACTGCTTGTACGTTTTTGTTAGGTATCCTGCTCCTGCCATCAATCAAAATTTTACCCATCGGGAAGAAATGTCCCCACTGGCAGAGGCACATGAAAGCAAATGTAGAAAACTTCCCTGACGAAAGTCGGGGGAACGTTGTATTGAGCTTGTTAGAAGAGGCACTCTTGACAAGACCGAATCAACAAGGGTTTTTGATGAAGTGATCACAGAGACATTCATTCACTCCTACCGACTACTGAATATGCGTCGGTTTGTCTTGGACTATCCAAGGCAATCCCAAACCAACAGCTTATTCAGTTGTGGTTGATCTCGCCAACTGCTCAACTCTGCAAGTGTATTAAAAGAATACTGAATAATATTTGGTTCAGCGTATTCTCAATTTGTATACTGGAACCTGTACTACCAACGGAGAGTTTGTTTGTTACATCAGTGGAGACTTCCCCATTGACTTGGTAAACCAAACTACATATGGTAACTTTATTTATTGTACCTTCAATTTTATCACTCTTCCTTCAAGCAAAAAATATCATCATCTTCAGTGCTTGTAGACTCACGATGGACTGAACCTGCATCAGATCACTGGTACAGGGGTGTCAGGTTGCGTCGAACTTTTGCGTATCTAGAGGGTAACATTTCCATTTTGATCTGTTTTCGCATCTGGAAAAGCAGCAGCAGTATCAGCTTCACAAGAGTACACAAAGGTTATGCCTGTAATACACCTATACTAGAACCAAGGCTTGCTTACCTCTTCGGAAAACGAACATTCGGAACTTTTTCCATTAGGCTTAGTAAGTGCTACATGTATTTTATGTATACTCAACAGGATTACTGATATAAGGGTCAAAATTGAAAAAACGGATCATTCATAGAAAATCTATGGTCACGCTGTCCACTACAAGAGGCAGCTAAACTAAGGAATTATAGCGCAATAAAAGGGTGCTTCTGATCTTTTCTTCGATACTGTTTTCTACTTCCACTCAAGTTCCGATCTTTTTAAAATTACCCTCATTTTGGTCTGTGATACATAGTGCTTGTCCTTCAAAGTAACTTACGGGTTTATGGTGGCAGATGATCCGGCTTAGGGTATTCATTGTAAACAGAGTAGTCCTTCAGGGGATAAAAAATGTGAACTTTCTTCGGAGTTGAGAGGGAGGGTGCGGGACTTACGTGGAACCTTATAGAAAGCTGCTTGGCCACGTTCGTTGTGGACTGTCCTGGACAGTAATTGTCCCTCGGAGGAGTCTCTTTTGGAAGGAAGATAATCCAAACAGCCGCTCCGTTCCTCGTGTTAGGCATGTGTTAATTATGCGCGGCACTTTTGGTTGGGTAACCCTGTTTTGTGTCCTGGGTCATATGGTGTGCGCTCTAATAGTCTTTGTGAATTTTCACAAGAAAGGTTGATGTTTATAAACGTTCTACTCACTGAAGCGCTTACTTTTGGTAAGTTAACTAACCTGATACTTCACTTTTTGGCTTTCCTCAAAAGTTCAGCCAAGTGTGCCAAAGATTGGGGACTGTCTATCTTAAAAGTATACGTCAGGATGACCCTAGAGAAATTCAAGTCTGATGTTTTACTACTTTTGGGTGAAATATAATGGAAAACCTAGGCTGAGAATAATGTTCGGTCTGCTTAACCGGAGTTAAAACTGAAAAAATCTCGTGGTGAGTCTTACTGAGGCAGTTATTTTATGACAGCGTAAGCAATAGAAGCTCACGTATCGCTGGATCGAGAGATCTGGAAATATTTGTGGACTATTCTCAACAAACTTCTTTGTCTGACCAATATTTAAATTTATCTTAAGAATGGCTGGATAAATTCCTTGCTGACAAGTGAAATGCACTTATTTAGAAACAAATTTGGTTTTGCGACAGACTCACCTGGAACACAGCTGAATCACTCGTTTATGATGTTGGGTTTCAGATTAGTTTTCCACAAAACCAAATTGGTTTGCAAATGAGTGTAGTTCGCTAATTTCGTACAATTTTGGTTCCAATAGAACATAAGGTTGACGGAAACTCGCGGACTGCACCTACCTGATGAGCCCTAATAAGGACGAGACCGGTCGTGGGCTGTTGAAGAATTTTCAGCAACCTTATATGTTGTGTATTACGTCTATACCTTGCTGACTATTGTGTTCATGTGTTGCGCATCCTCCCTCGCCGCCTGTGAGTAAACTGTCATATAATTAATTTTGCATCTTAAATTCCGAGTTGCGAAAATTCAAGGTCACACGTGAAATACCTGTGAGAAAATATTCAAAAGTAGTCTGTAATTCTGATCATCATATTTCAAAGGTCCGATGTCATCCGTTCAATAGACCTGATCTGTTTAGAATCTATTTGTGTCAACAACCTAAGCATTACCATTGGCAGGTGAGACCCTTCATTATGATCTATGTTTCTGTGCAGCAGATAGCGCTGGAAACTTTCCTTGGGTATATGCACACATTTGTAGCCGTCAATCTTGGTACTCATATGCGGTAGTGGATATTATGGACGGTTTCCATTGCGTGTATTAGTAAGTACATTCATGGCAATGTCCGAGGGGAGCACAGCTACATTTAGTTGCTGGTTAGCACCAATAATCTAAAGTCAACCGTTGGTGTCCATGTGACGGTGGGCAGCATTTCGGAGAGAAATTCCGTACAACCTCTGAGTGTGTGTCGTAAATGACCTCTAATCAAAAGCCGACCGTGTTTCGTCAGTTCAAGACTCTTAGTAAGTGAAGTGTGGATCTGTATGTGGTTCAGTCGCCTGTGTAAGACCAGGTTACTGTGCAATTTGTCGCTAAAAATCCACGTACTAGGTATCGGTACTCTGGTCTAAAAGGTTGGTACGTTACTTTCACGTCTGGACGTAACACGAATAAATCCTCCAGTAAGATAAATTGTCTTCCAAGACTATCAATAGTTAGTTAGTATCAGCTAACAAGAGCTCCTCTATCCAGAATCTGCCTGACAGTAACCTGTGTTTGGTCCGTGTCTGCCAAATTCACCCGGTCAAACTGGACGGCTAATACTTCCAACCCGCTGGAAATTGTACATCGTTGGCATCGTTGTGTTGGTTGTTTGTCGGCATGTTCGCCAAGCTTGGCAATGTCAATGAATCTTTGAGTAATCACAAAACGCTTGCAGTCCAACTGCCGAGTTCGGTTAACAAGCCAACAACCAAAGGTCGCATTGGATGGAGTTGGGGGATTACATCTAAATGCTTGAAAGTTTCAATCCAGTGTGCCAAAAAGACCGTCACTTGAAATTTCTGGCTTACTGGCTTGCCAAGATTGCGACAATGTATCGCTGAAGACTTTTATTGAAACATCTGAAGAGATATTTCATCAAAGCACAACCCCAGCGTGTCACCAACCTTCATGCCCCTATTAGTTCTCAGTAGGCTACGTGCGTTTCTTGGTAAATTGCGCAGTCTGTTTTTCTACGTACTCGGTTACTCTCCGTACCATCACTTGAAGGGAAAGAAGTATGCGCGATAACTTCGGCGATTCGTTACTCATCGACTTGCTGTTCCAGAAGAACGTGGTGGAAAAGTGCTTTTCATCTATACCGTGAGGAAGTGCACAGTTAACTGCGGTGGAGAGGTGGAATGTCACTTTGACCTGATTTGTTGTGCAACAAGGACTATCATTTAAGTATTTACTTCTTCTGGCTTGACGAAATAGCATTCGGTGCAGTGGTCAACTAACATGCCCAAAAGGATGACCACTCAAACCCTACATGTACGCCCAACGCACATCCAACGTGGATTATGTCCAATAATGTATGACATGTTTATCCTAGGCGCAATTTTCAGGCAGATGTACTCACCCTGACTCCACTTAAAAGCTCACTCTTAAGGTTATCGGATTTGATAACTGTAAACTGAAACTTTCAAATAAAGAGGCCCTAGAATATATTGACTCATGTTGGTTTTTATCAAATCCGATTGGATTGGAACTTCAAAATGTGCTGTGCACACTCGCTTCGCATTTGTTTTCCAGGAAAGATAAATAACAGCCCCACGTTGGGATGAGGTATCCTATTTTTACGAAGAATAACCTATGGAAAACACCATGTAAAAAGTATCCTAAACACAGAGCAAAGTATTCATCTCAAGCGCTTTTTATGTATGTTGTCCTCTTTTTATACATATTAGTGCGACGCAAGTTGGTCATTCGCACGTACACGAGTTCTTACCTTCCGACACCGAATTGTAATAGTTGAATGAAGATTTATCTATGGGGGAGGAATTGGTCCAGCTTTCTGGTTTGGCTTACTAGTGAGCTCCCTTGTTCTATTCATAGGAGATTTTATACTTGGTTTGGGTGAGCAGCACACGCGAATGTGTACATCACATTGCTATAGCAGTGCGTAGAGCGTGCGGAATTATGTGACACAAAGCTGGGTAGGGAGAGTGCCGTGGTATAGAGATGACTCGAGTTAACTGCCAAGTGGTTCAGTTTAATCACTACATCTAAGCGACATTATAGTGAAACTGAATGGTGTTAGAATTTCAAATCGTTAAGATGTGCCTTGCAATCGATGAGGATTGGTTACAGGGTCTTGGCTGACGTCTGGTCGACTATGGTTACTCGGAGTTGCATGGTGTATCCTAAAAAGTGCATGCAGTTTTTATGCGGAGGACTTATTTTTACACAGACACACATGTCACCGGGACCACGGGTGAGCAACAGAATGACAGGCGCATCGAGGTTTGGTGGTTCATATTGGTATGTCACCCTCATTTAGGCGGCAAACCAAATAAGGCTGTATACAACAGTCATTTTCTGTCTGAAAGCGGCAAATAGATGATTACATTTGAAGGACGATCAAACCTACAAAAGACTAAAATTTGGTGACGATTTGGTAATTAAAAGGAGTCGACGAGTTTTAGGTGCAGAGAAGCCGACAACTTAGCCTGTCAATCTACCATGGTGTTGACTTCACTCCTAGCGTCACATGGGGCCTCTGGTAAATGTTTAGCGATTTACGTTGTCAGCTGAAGCAAGTAAACGAAACGTCAACATTTGGTCATTTGCGTCTTGTCGGTCACAAGTTGGCATGCGACGTATATTACGTCATTCGACTTCACTTGACTCACATCATGTTTATCACTCACCCCCGGCGTTGAGTGCTTTTATCTATTCTGCATGTGCAGCAGGCGAAGATAAACACATAAATGTTATACTGCACTCAAACTGCTGCCTTGAGTCCCTTGGAAGGTGTGTTTTACCCATCAACCGTCGGTAAATCTACCCACCATAATTTAGAACATATGTGCAATTGAATAATTTCCATACGGCCTCAGTAGACAAATAAAATACATGTCTGAAGATGGAAAAATCTGCAGCACAACAAACCAGTAAAGGTTGTCAACAAAACTGTTCTACAACATACAGAACTACTTATGTTTGAGTACCAATCACTAACCCAAGGGTAACCAGTCCACAGCAGGACTACCTCTTTTATGCGACGCTGCAAAATGTCGTTTGTTTTAATTGAACGGTATAAACGAGAGATTCAGCTGACTTCCAGGTGAGGCACCCGTCCGAAACCAAATTGGTATGCATTTATTGAACTGCTATTGCTTTAGCTATAGAGAGTGTATTTTTCGGATCGTCTTAGCGGGATCTGGTGACACTCGACAAATCACATTGACGGATTTAGCCGAATTAGTCCATTGAGTTGTTTCCTTATTGTGAAATCCAGTCTTGGTAATCACGTGGTGTGGATTATCAGAACGCCCACATGATGAAATGGGATTATCACCCCCGTTCAACAGACCTCATTTCATTATTCCCGCACTGTCTGGAGGGCAAGTGAATAGAGTAGCACAGATGGGCAGCTTAGAATTAAAGTTGATAAGAAGGAGTAGACAACTAATTAAATATGCTCCCGATTGAAAGCCATGGTCAGTCGGATCACAATCACTTTTGGTGCTCTATCATTCTTTCAGGAATCTTCTTCAGCCGAATCTATATACGGTGCTTTTCAGCTGACTTTCCTTGCGGTTTCAAAAAGATATTTGGCCTTCTGACATGTCATAGCATGAATTTCTCCGGCGAGCTATCTTCGGTGTGAACTTTTTTCAGATAAGGCGCAGTTCTGCGCCTAGTCTGCATCTAGCGGCACCGACTCTGTGAACCCTGTTTGTTGGGCACTCGATGAGGTTCTGCTTGCATTTCATCTGAACGAAACTGTGAAATCTTGTGCAGGCCTCCGCCTGAGGTTCGCTATCCTGTTTTCTGTTAAGTAGGACATCTCGAAAGGGGGAAAAATAACCCAATTCTCCATCCACGGCAAACCACAATGTCACAGACGTTTAGTTAAAATGTCGAGATATCATCTTCATTGTAGAGTGTAAAGGATGAGCAGCAAAATCATCATAGGTACGGTGTTCATTTAAAGGGGAACGTGACTCGTACCCTGTATATGGATCTTTTTCCAAAAAGACCATGTCGAAATTAAATGACTGCCAAGTTTCCGTTAATTGTGCTAAACTTCCTTCTATTCCGCTATCTTCTCAAAGTCAAGAAGTTCGTGCCACAAGATCTAAGTTCTGTTGACCACCCCAGTGAAAGCTTTCCATAATAGCATTCACTTATCCCGCTGGGTGTTTTCCCATATGACCGGTTTGCTTAATTTTGTGAGATATACACCAGCCATATTCCATGATTAAGTTAGTGAAACCGATACCTGTTGTAGCAATTGCTAATTAAGATGACGTTCAAAGAAGCCGGTTGCCTATCAACTTTGTGCGATTACTAGTCAAATGCCGAATTCCTGTCTATCTCTGTGAATAAAATTTGACACATTGGATGCTTGGAACCTACGAACAGAAGTCAGACTGTCGCTCGTTGGATAGGAAGGAAGCAGGATATAACGGGGTGGAAACAGAATGTTCTTATGGACGGCTGGAGGAGCTGGCAGGAGACTGTCCCTTTGTATGACGAAGGTATCCTTCAATATGCCAAAACATTGCGTCCAACAGTCGATATTCACGCCCACGTTCGCCCTAGCAGATTGCTAGATACCATACAACTGATAACTGTGCGATCGGACACATCAGAAATGGGCTAGCATAGCGATGAAATAGAAAAATTTTGATTGACAGAGTGAGCATTTATGGTCAGATATGCACCTTGAACTTAGTGTGCCGAGTTCAAGCTAACCACCGTTTTCAAATATTCCAAAGTTATTTTTGTTTAAACGTTATAAATGCTTAGTTCAAACTGAATGTTTCGGTTTTCGTTCGAAATTTCGCTTTGTTTATTCGCTTATTTCCAGAACATCTTTAACTAACGAATGTGCAGCTTGAAAGTCTGAATTTGATTTTTCGCCCGTCATTTGCGAAACAGCCTACGACTTATTCAAGTGCAACATGCTGCAGACTTTTGTGTAGCAAATGAAAGACTAACTGTGACCCACAATCCGTAAGTTTGGAGCTGCATACATTCTAAGAAACGGATTATGTCCCCAAAAACTAGCTGTTGAGCCTTGGTTTGATTTACAGAGCAGATAATGATATAATCCTAGTAAAAATTCGTCCGTTTGTTCGCATCCCAGCGACCGCAACGTTAGTTAGCCATGGTAAGAGATAAAAAGCCATCCATTGCCTCATTGAATACAAAGACGTATCATGCATTGTAGATTCCCACTAAGAGAAATCCAGCGGGAAACCAATTATAGTTGGCTTGAAAAAGGAATCAAATAAGAGCGAAACTCGAGCCCAGTGCTTCCCTCCTTTGGTGTGGACTGACCAGGATGATTGCGCTAGGACAGGAGGACGATTGTTCAAACGAGTCATGCGAGTATGTATTCCACAAAATCCCCCAACCACCAACATCTGAAATATAACGATGTCGATCAAAGCTGACGTCTGTGTTCATACACGTTTTTGGGCCAAAGGTGATGACCTTCTTGTCAGAATGCTAGCTTGCCCGTGAAAGTACCAGCGTCTTCAAATACTGAAGTATTTTTAACCACCCACTGGGGTCCTTAGTGTCCTGCAGCCCTTTCTATTATGTTGTCTCCCAAATAGCGAGATTCCTTCCAGCTGAAATGATACCCACTGGCAATGACACCTGGCAAAGTGGAATGAAAACGACGGACTGCACGATTTATCGCGTTCTGCTGTCTCAGCAGAATAAGTAACTCGCTTTCTTGGTAATGTATTGGAATACTGGTAGCTCGGTCGCATTCACTGTCAACTGATCAGGTGGCTGTTGATCTGTTCGCCGAGCTTGGCAACTGAGTTGCATATGTTTCGTCTATATTTGGGGAAGCATCTCCAGTGAGTTGCTGAGTGTTTAGTTCCTCTCTCCGTGCTTGTGTTTATATAGTTAGCAAAGAATGGCGTCAAGCTATAACCTGATTGGCCATTGGTAACAATCGCAGTTGCAGTCCGAATGGTCCGATCAATACATCTGTTGCGTTGCGGTCTGTATTTCTTGCGTTTGACTGCCACATTACATGCCGAAATTGTCGTCCATCATTTTCTCTTCTGGTTGGCCTGTTCGTGATCTGTATTGTGTTGTGGTCCACCTTCCTCGTATTTGATTGTTTCACCTTATAATTCCATTTCCATAGTTTGCTGCCTTCAACCTAACTTGTCCATACCTAGCTTGTGGTTTATATTCATGAGCCGGGTTGGATGATTTCACGTCTTCTTTCAACGGGACTCCCGTTACTTTTGGATCGTTTGGTAGGCGGATTAGGTGATCCCTGATGTGAGCTGAAAATGCCAGTCCAATGAACCTGCCGTTTTAAGGCGGAGGTCTTTTTTGCCTTAGTTGTATTGGTTTCTTCTTTGATTCATTTTTTCAGCGCAAGGTTGGGCGATTCTAGACTTCTTTCGTCTTTAGATGTCACTAGACAGGGTCGATCACAGTGCGTCTGTTTATTGCTTCATCAGTGGACTGCCACACAGGACGCTGGATGCATCTGATTTTTCACATCTGAATAGGCGAACATGTTCACGCTTGAGCAATGTGACTAGTATGTCCGACTCCTCGAGCAATGACCCAGTAGCATACCTTGGTTTTGACGATCGATTGACCTGCCAGTCAGGACTTCCCAGTCAGGTAATGCCACAGTCACCTGAAGCCCACCGGACAATCGATCGCCACAACCAAGGTAGGTTACTGGGTCGTCGTTCGAGGAGTCGGACATACCAGCCACATCGCTAAAGTTTAGCCTTTTAATAGGAACATTCTGTTCTTGAACAGTCAGTTGTTTACTGGAAAGTTTCTTGATCCATGCTTCATTGTTGTCATTGGTGGTGGTGTTGCTTTTGATGATGGTATCATTCTTGTTGTTTCTGATGCGCCTTGCAAGTTTGTTTTCCAAAATGGTTTTATTCTTTTCCGTGGTGGATCTGATTCTTCGTTCGACAGCGGTACCAATAATTTGTAGGAGATCCGGTCACATCATTCTCAAACAAGTCTCTCTGTCTACCGTGTCGATCCTTCCATACTTCCTCAGACGGTTATGCCCATCGGTTATCATAAGTCTAACCATCCATGTACCGTTGTTTTTTGCAAGCGCCCAGGCCTGCGGGTGATTATTCGGTGGTCCAAATGTTGCGCTACGTGGAAGGTACGGTTTCGCAAGCACTCATTAAGGAAACGTAGCAGTTGTCGCGTAGAGGCTTGTCGGTAGGTGGTCTTCCATCGGCGAGCTGTTTTGAGCGCGGAACGCCCAAAATTGTCAGTGTGTTGGAATATTGGTAGTTCAGGTGTATTAATCGGTAAATGAACAGGTGGCTGTTGATCCCCTAGCCGAGCTTGGCAATCTATATAAGCGCAAGCAAGAAGAGAAGAGCTACCCACTAAACAGTGCACCGAAGACATCTCTAATGTTGACGAGACATCTGCAAGCGAAGCTCGCCGAACAGATCAACAGCCACCGTATCACTTACCTACTTGCACCGTTCACGCATTATCGTCAGTCCGATTGTGGAAAAGTGAATACACCGTTCGTGAATTCACCCCTTCACGGGAGGCAAATATGGGAACTCTGGTGTCTGAGAACAGCGTCTGTCGATGAATAAAATGTGAGATAAAATAAATCTCCCTGTTCACAGGGTCCAAACTCGCCTCCAGCCGGATAAATTTCTCAACTTATTTTATTAGTGGACGAATGGGTAAAACACCAGCCATCCTCCAGGATTTGAAAATGTTCGTCATTCTGGCTCCATTAACCTAGTGCAAAAAACCAGTTGCACTCCGAGGTCAGGAGAAGTTGACGCTATTTTGTATGATTGTCATTGCAAAACTTGTTCCGATGTTCACAGGTTATCTTATGAATGCTTTAGCATTAAACGCTTCCAACGACATACAACAGACAAACGCGGTCACATGTTATGTGCAGGTTGCAGCACAGAGTAGGATTTCTTGGGGACTGCGGGGTGGACTTTGTTTTAGTTTTTTAATCAACGAGGTAAACCGGTCCGTCAAACCGTTTGCAAGGCAATCACCTGTCCACAGTTTGGTGTCTGGGGACGAGTGTAATATACGGAGACTGATGTGCATGTCGTCAACAGCAGGACTTTGAAATTTCATCAAGGTCTACAGGAAAAACTTTCGCAGACATCTCACCTAATGAAAATCAGTAAGATACAACCTAAGAGACGGGAAAAGATTAATCTGTTGAGGGATAAAGGGGCTTCAGTACCAAAAGGCCCAATCAAGCCAAGGGCGTTGCTTAAATTTACCCATTAAATACTGAATCTTCTTGTGTTAGGGAATCAACGAGATTAATGAAGGAAGCATCGCCGTTGTGCATTATTCGACACAACATAACATCGACTTTCGTTCTGTAGTGGAATCAGTTCCAGCTAGGGGATTGCGATAAGGTTGAAGTTAGTTGAGTTTATGCTAAATTCTTCACACCGTCATTTATTTTGTCCCCAGTTGTATGCTGCTGTTATTTAAGCAAACTGTTGCATGTCAAACAAGTTATTTCCGGTGTTCAGCTTTGTTTCATTGTGTTTAGGTGGACAAATCTCGATAGCACAAAGGGTTTGATGGCTAGTTAATCCCCCTGCGTGGGCAACATAGGGCAATGACTCAAAGTTTGATACCCATTTCAGAGCCTCTTGAATATCTCGTCTTCTAGCTCAGAAACGCAGATGTACGGATAAGGTTGACCAAATTAATGAACCTACTCAAGTCACCCCCTAATTAATGACAAAGGGTCGAACTCTCAGCCAGAAATAATGTTCTGGTGGAGAGTCATACCGAGTTCAGAGGCGAGAATCTGACACAATGAACTGAACAACACTACCTGGAACAAATACATATGTATGAGGTGACCAGCCCAACCATTCTGGATATTTCAGAGAGAAACCCGCAAACAGTTGTGCAAGTCCCCGTAACATTAATAACAACCTATAAGCTAAATTAGAACCGTAACAAATTGATTGCTGTGTTTAGATACTGCGACAAAAATTTTCAGGAACCTTGACCACTTGAGAGCAGTCAATCATTATGCATAACTTATTCGTGATCCATTCGGAATTCTTGATGATTGCCCAGCCGATGGGCTCGGATTTGAAGGCAACACTGGTAAATACAGTGTGTGCTTTTCGGAAAAGTTTGGTAACAATCGGTAGATTTATTGCTGGGCAACGTTTCGCTTTTGACACAAAAGCTTCGTCAGGCCAAGTGACTAGGTTACGAGGTTGATCGAGATTTAAGGCGGAAGGAGAACCAATCAGCTAATTCAAGCTAAATCTGTGTTAGGTGTCGGCCAAGGGATATTGTGTGTTAGGGTGGGTCACCAAGTGTTAAGTTGCTGGGGAAACCCAAATGGATTTGGGTCCAGCGTAGGGTCTAGTGCTTTTGAGAAACACACTCATTTGCAAATCAATTTGGTTTTGCGGGAGACTTACCTGGAACCCAGCTGAATCTCTCGTTTGTGATGTTTCCATGCAACTGAATGTGCTGCACCAGGCCGCCTCATGTTCCAGTTGCTACGATATTCGAGATATCGCAATGCATGTAATTTTACGCAATGTACTACCCATAAGGTTGCTGAAACTTCTTCGACAGCCCACGACCGGTTTCGCCCTTTTTGGGGCTCACCAGGCAGGCGCAGTCCCCGAGTTTTCGTCAACCTTATGATCTACTTGAACCCAAATTGGACTGTTTTAAAGAAATACACGCATTGGCAAATCAATTTGGTTTTGCACCTGCCTGATGAGCCCCCAAAAGGGCGAAACCGGTCGTGGGCTGTCGAAGAATTTTCAGCAACCTTATGGGTAGTAAATTGCGTAAAATTACTAGTGCTTTTGGTTCATGTGATGGACGTCGTTTGTACTTTTCGTCTATATGTGTGGATGAGCTAGTGCTACGATAGTTGTGTAAGGAAGAAGGATTATGTGGCCTTTGTTCGGGTTGGGATTTCCACCCCCTGTTTTTGCTAATGATTCTACGCGCATTGACAACCACACAGTTACGTGTCAACTCGGTTTATCCAAGACCGCTCTCCATACGCTCGCCAGTTCCACATCCTCAATTCTATTCACGCTATGATGCTTGGTACTTTCCACCGCCTCGGCTATCAGCCGCTGTGGTGTGAGTCGCAGTCCCCTTCTTAGAACTTCCACATTCTCCAGATCTATTCTATGTCCTGTGTCTAACGCATGCACTGCCATCACCGAGTCTTTGATCAGCGTTTGGTATTCTTCCGCATTTCTTGGTGGTTTGTTTATCCTCCTTTTATACTCACCAATTCTGGTGTGCAATTCCCTGGCAGTTTGCGCTATGTAACCCTGAGCGTAATCGTCGCAGTTGATTTTATGCACGCAGTCCCTAGTCCTTTCAACCGGGAGGGGATCTTTCAATTGCATCAAAACTGAGCGTAGCGTTTTTCCATTCTGGAAAGCTACTCCAATGTTGGCTAAGTTCAGCATTCTTCGAATAACCTCCGATGTTCCTGCTTTATATGAAATGACGGCTGTACCAATTCATTCTTACTGAGCCTAGATACCTGAGCCAATATCCTTCTTAATTGCCGCCTAATCAAACTCACTGGGTATCTAATTTCTTGAAGTCTGTTGGCAATCTCGATTTGAGCTGCTTTTCGGTTCGGACTTTTGGTGTGCTGATGAGTAGTTTAAGACGATTCCTGTGTCTGTGGGTTTCTGGTAGATAGTCGTTTTTAATTTTCCACCACTCTTATGTGTTGTACAGTCCTGGAAGGGTAATCTGCCCGAGGTGGACTCTATCTCCATGCTAAACTTGATGTGAGGATTAAAACTACTGAGATGGTCGTGGAAGCTTTTCAGGTTATCACGTTTGATTACAATAAAGCTATTTTTGAGCCGACCGCGTTTGATGTCTCCAGTCAGTCGAAGGAAAGAAAGTCAGTCATATACAGGTTATATCAGTTGCATGGTTGTGGCGCAGATCGGATGTTCCTTCACACACGGTATTTAGGTAACCTATCAGAGCGAAACGACCACATTTTCTTCCGTTAATTTTTGTCACGCGAAAGGTACCTCCTCTAGGGTTGTCGCTATATATTCAACAAGTAAAGAGTGTCTTTCTTATGAAAAATATACACACTGAGATGAATTCGACAAGACAAATTAGCTGCTGATGCAATCACGTACGGGCGGTTCAGTACTTCACCATTCACGTGGTGGACGTATCATTCAAATCACACTGGTCGTTACTATCCACCTGAAAGCAAGCAACACTTCAGAGGCCAATCATTTTTGGTACAATTCTTCACACAGCTGAATCAACCAGTCACCCCATATGGTGCCACATTGTTTTGGTGGATTTGCAAGTGTTGGGTGAGTAGATTTCAAGGTGATTTATTCTACCAAAAAATAGGAGACATGAGACTTTGTCGTGCGGCGTAAACTCCGAAGGTTGAAAGGGAATTTTTCTGGTCGTAGGGATTTCTTGAAATGGAGTGGTTTTTCAAGGTCCGGGAAAATTCACTGTAACATTTCATACGTGTAGTTTCACAAGCTATCTAGCAGCGCCCATCCCTCAGGTTATTTTTTATTTATGGGTGCACAATACCTGAAAGTAGACGTTGCTTTGGAAACTCCATGCAACCAGTTCCCCTTAGGAATTTCATGTCTCGAAGATAGGTAACAACAGCATAGTTTGGATTACACTTCTTTGCCCACATCCACGTTTTTACGTGTGGGCAACAAAACAGGCATGTAGTTTGACGGGCACTCACGCGCAGGTCAGTGAATCCATTGCAGACGGCTAGTGTCATCAGACCACAGATCAGGCTGGATAAAAGGCCAAGGCCTACAGAAATGATGCCATAGTGGTAAGACGAGGTTAGCCGGAAATTCAAGTTGTTCACGCATATGTGATCTGCACCATCGGCTTGTCGATGTTTTGTCCAGACGAAATATGTGGGTGATGTTTTGACACTTTATGCCCTGGTTGCATGGTTTTATTGCATTCGCTGCAATCCAGCAACTCGGATGTAGCATTTAGTGTACTGGACACTAAATATCACGTGACGTGAACAGAAACCAGTCCATCGGTTTTCTGCGAGGTATTTTCTCCCGCAAGTTAATAAAATCGAAAATGTGCCATTTTGTGGCGAGTTATGCCAGGAATTCATTTGCACTGCGCACTAAATAGAAGTTTTTTAACCGAAACTTGAACACTTTGCCCAGAGATCAAAGAAGGTATTGTATCAAACGAATGAAGCCATACCTCTTCATCCTGAGCACAAAATTCAGAGCCCACACAAAAATTTCGTCAATGTTCGGACTATCAGTCATTACACCATGCTTTTTTATTTATCACCGTTGCATTACGTAATGATCTGACATAATAGTGTATTGAACAATCTAGCCCTCTAATCTACCACTCAGCGAGAGTTAACCGGTTAGGTTCCAAAACTTTCAGGTTTTTCATTACAGTTATCTTCCAAAATCGAGGGCGGTACCCCTAACAGAACGAATATTCCTAACGATTCCCACGGTAAACCAAACTTAAGCAAGCTAGAAATTTGATGGGTTGAGCTGATCTATTCTACCATACAATCTGGACAAAACGACTCGTTTCAAAATCGTTCAAGACACTTTCCGAACTCTTTTGGTTAATTAATTGCAGGATTCAGGCATAAGGTTTCTCATAGAAAGAAGCTCCATTGTTATACCAGCGTTCTGACGCTGTGATATTTCCCTCGGATAAAGTCCAAAGAACGCAGTAAGCTGACAGCAAGCTACTAGATAATCGAAAGCTTAGTTAAGTACATCTTTTCGAAGTCAAAATAAGCTTTTATTGCCCGAAGTTCCACTTCCGAATCCGTTCATACGACTAGTTATCCACCCATCCAAAGAAGACAAGTACTGATGATGATGATGATGATGATGATGATGATGATGATGATGATGATGGTGATGATGATGATGATAGACTAGGCCAGTCATTTTGCCAATTAGGAAGCGCCGTTCGCCGTTGTTGGCAAAGGTCTACGGGGTCTGACCATGACGTGTCAACTTGGAGTGAAAGTGACTGGAGCCGAACGCAGTGCCGTGAGATGTCCGCACCTTTTTTTGGAGGGGGCATGCAACCATGTTTGCGGGTGGTTGAAAGCCCTGCTGAAAGCCACCGATCCGTGGCACGTATGGCATCATTTCCTAGCCCGACCGCTGAGCTAATATTCCTGTATCGTTTTGCACTGCCCTGATGCCGGGTGAAGTTTGCAAAATACGTTGGGTCAGTCCCACTGATGTCCACCTACTTCAACATGATGCTCAGGTTTGTTTATTTTCCTGATATCCAAATGTGTAGGCACCTTATCATTGATCGTTTCCATGAATGACATAGGGCTTACTCGTGCTTAATCAATACCCTTTCCTTTTCTTTCCAAACTTTACTGAGGTTTCCTTCCCCGATATTTGTATGACTATTAACTGCCGGTACGTATTACTGATGAGGATGATGATTACGAATGGATGTTGTTGAAAATTCCCTGTATCATCGTTATGATCGCCGTGGGCAAGAAAAACAGTGTGTGTGGAATGGACAAAGTCAGATCGAATGAAGACTGTTCGCATAATGGCTTGCTGAGATGGGCGCTGCATGTGACTGATTGCACTGCAGTGGAGTTCTCGCTGAGTGCTGGTAGCTCGCTCAAAGTTGTTTTTCAAGAACAGTTAGATGACTGACCGGTGCTAATGGTTATGTTCCATTGTCTAATTCTTCATCCCTGTATTTTACCATCACGTGGAGCACGGTCAAACTGCGTCGGTAGTGTAGTTGACCGTAGACCAAGTTTGCACAGTTACCTTGGTCCCAATAATTAGACAGTGAGCGCGGCCCCCTGATTGCCATGCCTACTATCGTAGTCTATTATCACTAGCCATAATTGTTTCCTTTGAAGGGGTGGATAACTCATAGTCCGAGCAGTTTGGGGCGCGGAACTTCCCGTAGGAAGCTTAGTAGTTTACAGATACTGTGGCGGAAAAACCCATGGTTCAAGTTAATTTGGTATGGTGACATCTTTAATTTGATCTGATTCTTTCTGAAATCCTAAACAGACATTTTTTGTTACCTGTCGAGGTACCCATTAGGTAATGTTGATACGCTTTTTGTTTATTTGGTGACACCTCAATTTGAAACAGGATTAGACAGATCTAGTATTTGACACTACCTTCTGGCCTGGCGAAATCAGTGACATAACCGTCAGTGCACATTCATTGCAGAGTTGGGTGGCTGCGCAGAATTCGGATGTCATACTGGAAAGATAGAAATACAATGATATTTCTAGTCCTCAATTTCATGGTTCGAAGAGTAGTCGGTGTGATTTAGAACTGGAGGGCGTATGTGAAAACAGGAGGCGAATATGTTGATCCAAACCCTCCAGTTGTCTGGAAGGATACAAAGGATTTTTATCAGGAAAGGACAGATGGCTGTCAATATCTAAGCAAGTTAATTTATTTTTCGTTAGAAGCACCAGCAGTAAGGGTCTCTAGAAGTTGTATTCAATTTCTACTACTTCAACAGAAATTTACTATGACTGGACTCCAGGGCGGAGGAAGCAGTGCGTCTGAGGAGGCGTAAATTTTCACATTCGTGATACCTACAGGGCCAGCCTGACGTCTTGAACTAAAGCGATAGACTTAGGTGTTGCACTAAATGCGTCTCCTGTTCGGTCTAATTTAGCCAATAAAAATCCACTTAAACAACAGCTCCGCAGTATGCCATTTTTAGGCACATAATAGCCAAGCTTATACAAAACGTTCGATCACTTGGATATAAGACAGTCGTTCTATCAACGGATCACTTTTTCGGCCTCATAATCACATGCAGTATTGCATTCGCCATAACCGTTTCAAACCACGCCGACATATTGTTTACGCTACAAACCCCCATTTTATTTAGTCTGGTTAGAACGCGTTATCTCTCCATTCAGGCTATTTCTTACACGGCCACTATCAAACTGAATTTCGAATGCCATCACATGCAGTTTGGCAAGTCAGTTGGTTGAAACACGAAAACAGGATCTGTTACACATGACTGGTATGCAAACTCATGGTCGGGAAAAATTGACAAGTAGTCCAGCACGAACAGTTAAATTAACTATCGCTATTTCCATCTCAGTAGCTTACTGATTTCCGAGAACTACTGAAAGTAATCGTGCGGCAGCAGTGAATTTTCTACCATTCTCTGGAATGATTCACTTAATTAACTTAATCCAATACAACGACAAAGTAAGTATACATCATTTGAGCTCTGAGCTCTTGATATTGAGACTTCACTCCAAATTTCACATCTTGTTTCAACTTATGATGAATTACTTGCTGAAAAATCGAGGTATCTAGCTGTCCCTACATGCGTGATGGCTAAACAAACAGAAACACATCTACCCGATAATAAACTCCTGCTATTTCGCGGAATGTTTTCTCGTTAACTTTGTTCTGAGGGCGCTATCCTGGTCTCGCACTTATACGGCGATTGATGGGCAACTAGAAAGGGTCTGATTTGGGAATGCCTTTGCTGTTCAGTTGATTAGTTTGCTTTCTTGAGATTCTGTCAAGTATGTATTTCCACATGATCATCACTGGCAATACAGCTAGGAAACAGATGTTTGGGATTGTCAGGTAATACAAGACCCCATGATTTGTTCCCGGGGGATTTGTCCTACTGTTCGACCCTTACAAGTCTATAGCTGCTAGAACTTTCTGCACCTGCATCTCAATGTTTAGGTCGGTTGAGTAGGATAGGTAAAGCGTGAAACAGTTGTCGCATTGTACCATATAGGCCCAAAAACGTAATCTTGGCCACAGGATATCTGCGGTGTCGACTGACCAATCATCTGGGGCGTAACGTGCCCCCACACAATGTACTTCTGCCTCACGCTTGGTACGAACTCTGAGAGCTACGGTGGTACACCGAGTAAAAACGTGATGCAAACTTACGTATTGTCTATCAGCGTGTGTATATCCGTATCAGGGTCACGAATGGTCACCGGTTAATACCTGTAGGTTCAGTCGAGATGTGGCTTGATGTTACATGTAGTGGACTCTAGGCGATTATTCTGTTAGTTGTTCATGATCCATCCACCTAAATGTTCATTAGGATTCCCAGTGCACAGTTTAGCAGTGATGTTCCTTTACTGGCTGGATGATCTACGGCCTCTAAACGAGTTTCGGAATTAGCACCTTTTCTTGTTGAAAGTTCCACATATAAAGTAGCAATATGACTATTTGCATCTAGCTGACGGTTATACCTCTGGCAACAATGAAATGGACTTGGTTTGTTCAAGCTTGTCGACACTGTATCCGTGACACTTTTCCACCCCAACGGCACAAATGAAGGTGAAGCTTTAGAATGGAGGTTTAGGCTGTACGTGGATTGTGTCCTTGCTTTTCGCAGACATTCGAGTTCTCGTTTAATTTTTAAGGTTTCCAGAAAATGCACGAAGATGCATGTGCCTAATGGGGAACAATACGCTAAATCTAATACGTCTTCGCATTCTATGGAACCAGTATATGCTAACTGGTGACTTTCCCCGTAAAATCCGCCCACTTGTATGTGAGTCTATCCGAGGCATATTCATCTCTGTGAACCGTGTGAAATTTTCATCATTCTTTTGGAAGGAATACCATAACTGTCGAGAACGGTTAAGTGTGCAGCTACAACGCTATATTTATGTGCTGTGAGAATCAACATGTACTGGATTAAGTTACAAAAAACGGTACAAAGGACACTGAAGAAGAATCCTTGTAATTTACGTGCAGCGCCGCATTTGTAATTGTAAACTTGCCTACAAACGTCACGAAATTAAAGGGGATTTTTGAAGCTAATTTCCGGAAAGCAATGTTAAAATTATTATTTAGAGTAAACCCATGTTTATGATGTTTCGTTTTGCTTCCGTTTGCTTTGGCAAACAGTCTCTTCTCAATACGGATAATTGTGAATTGGAACCCACAAATTTCAAGCAGCCCAGCTATATTTCCGCTTTTAGCCGAATCACAAGGAAGCCAAAACAAAGCACTCTTCAAAAGGTCATGACACATCTTATCTACCGTCTGCATGGGTGGCCTGACGACCAGCCTGATGGAGGGCAATTTCTGATAGAAACACAAAAATAACTTTCTGGGTCCTCAAAATTACAATCGCTTGGCTCTGAATCTAACGAGAATGGCCGCAAACTAAAGACTGAGGTTCTACCTGCCCCTTTTTGACCCACTTGCCGGTCCGACAGCGCAAAAAACCTAGATACAGGCGTTAACTGGAAGGATATTCCAGAGATCTTGATGTCGTTACGGTTCTCTAATTTTTGTCTCTTATGTATGTATCACATCACTAAAACTTCTGTTGTGATGGGTCAAAAACACATCAAATTTTGGCCAAAAAATTCGGGTCATGACTATTTTTAACAAAGGTTGCCCAAGTTAGCTAATTATGATCTTTTTAAGTTGAAAAAATTTAAAATTTTCTGTCCAGTTTAAACGTGGCACTTAGTCCAAGGTACGCTGTGATCGAAACTGACCAATTTTGTCGGTGCATCTCCGCATTGTAAAAGTAGCACATGAAGATGATGTCTCATATACGTTACAAACATGCCATGAAGCAATTCTGGATTCATTTTTGTGGTTTCTGGTGTAGCGGTGTTGAGATACAATCTGTCATAAGTAATGATCGCAAAATTGCGTTAACAGTTACACGATTGTACTTAGCATATTTTTATGAATACATAACATGCCCCTGGGATGTGTGCACCGAATACATGGAAAACTGACAGATTTGAGCACAAGCTGACAGCACCTTTCGGTGTGCTTGGACTTGAACCTCACTTTTGTGTCGTGTTCTGCTTGTATAGGTGAACTTAATGTCACGTGCTGTCGAAATGAGTAGTGCCCAAATAGACAGTCTCCGAAATCACATCAAAACTTTTTGATGGAGCAGTCAAATGCAGCCTCCGATATCTACCTACAAGTCTTCATTGGGATTCTAAGGCATACAAATGTTTCCACCCTGAGGAATCACCCGAAGGATTTCACTTAGCTTGGTCTCTTCTGAGGATGTTAATAGCGGTTTGAAAGCACTCTAAATAGACAACTGAATGTGGTCATATGAAGTGACAGTCTTCAGCAGACTGTTCATCATTGTATCACAACAAATAATGTCACAACAACATTCCCTTCAAGGATGTAGCCTTGTGTCAACCCGGAATTATCATCTGATCCATCATTTTACACTTCATCTTTTCTCCCATTTATTACTGTGGTAGATGGGCACGGTTTATAAGGAGCCTTCCAGTGTAAAACCACTTCAGGATTCAACAACCTTTTTCCTAACATAGCGGGGCCTGCATGTTACAATAACCACTGTAAATTGTTCCCTGTTTGTTCTGACGTTAATATCTATGTGCAAACTGAACACCTCTGGCACATTATTCTTAACTTCGGTCCTCAGAACAGGTGCATGTTGTATGAGGTTGTAGTAGGTTTAGTTTTCCTTTAGCACTAAGTAGTTGCCCGACAATTCTGCCAACATGTGTTGGGTGAGCCACTCTAATGGGTTTTGTACTAATTCCTTTACTAAACGTGCTTGGAAGCAGTGATATCAATGGCCGTGCCTTTTTATCAGGTGCATTCACGTAACTTTTGCTTTAATCGTGTATAAATACAAACAAACACATGGCGAGTTAGCATCCGTGTCAAGCTTTGCTGCTCCCGCAGATGGAATTCGCGAGAGCTAGATGATGCTACCTGTACAGCCGGCTGGACGCAATTTCCACCGAGGTTGTGAGACCAAAGGGTGGACAGCAGGGTGACGGTTTAAAGCCCCCAACCCCCACTGCTTATCAAACTGATGGCCTGTGAGGACTCAAATTGAATTTGGCTCTCTAAGACAATCTTCAAATCCACACACAGGCACACTTGTGAATAGCCGGTAAGGGCTAAAACTCAGTTTGATCTGTGCAACGGTGGTTTCAACAGTTCACTTTTAACCTCCTTGCAGGCCAAACACCCAGTAACATCTTGAGTGTCAGGGAGAGCTGTTTGAAAGAGGCCTGAATGTTGGGGCGAATTGTGTAATTTTAGGGTATACTGTGGATCTGCCTTACTAGTAATCAGACCCCAGATCACATCCGAGTGGCTCTTTGTAAATGACCATGGGTTGATACACCTTGCTGTACACAAGGAGAGTCAAGTATGATCACATTTGGGAACATGGAGTCACTGACAAACATGTACGCAACGTATGGTGCTTATGAGCGTATCATAGTGAAAACCCAGAGAGACTTGCTCAATGTGGGTTATATAAGAGATTAAGAGGCCTACGTCTCGACTTACAAAGGTAAGACCAATTTGGTTGTGCACCTCTTGTTTGGCATCTCTATCCGACTATTCGCCAGTGAGTTATGGCACTGCACTAGTTAAAAGGAAGCTAGAAGCTTGCAACGATGTATTCTGTCACTTACTTTTATATTTCCTAATCACCGACCGCAGCTAAATACTACTACCCCTAAACAAATACTACTTTCAAATGTGAAGGGTATCATAAACGGGAGATTCGTGTGTGTTTCAGGGGAGACTCTAGTGAAAACCAAATTGGTGCGAAAAGGAGTGTGCCTGACGAATTTCGTTTAACAAGGGTTCAAGCAAGATATAAGGTTGATGGAAACTCGGGGACTGCGCCTACCTGATGAACCCCGAGAATGGCGAAACCGTTAGTAGTCTGTCTAAGAGTTTCCAGCAGGCTCGTAAGTAGTTTTCTTTGTGAAAACCATTTCACAGTCCTTTGTAGAAGCACGGCAGGGTTGTTGACCGTATCGTTGTTGCTCTGGTTGACGAGTTTGGAAACTGGCTTACTTGGAACGAAGTGGTAAGAAATGGCAGTCAATGTGTAGACAGAAACATACGTGGAAAAGTTTGAATCACGTGTGGTCTAGATACCGAAAAACTCTCAAGTCGCCACCTTACGACAGTGCATATTTTCAAGGTGTCCAGTGGGGAATCTGTTCAATCCTACGTTTATAATCCATTGGGATAGTCACAAATAAATACCGGGTATAAATCGGCGTGTTTTATATTCAAGTGTATCCGCATGTGCGTGACAGCTGAGACAGGAGCCGAAAGCTAAACAGGTAGCTTCGCATTTTTTGAGTGGAAACCTTGTCTCAAACGTGTAAATCATTTTATGTACCGGCTGGCAGGAATAAACAATCATTGAACGCTAACTTTGGGCACAGATGATGTGACAGATGACCAGGTCTGTCGCTTAAACGAACTACGGTTTAGTTTTTTCTAGAGGAAACTACTCAGAAGGTTGCCGAAATCTCCTTGACATAATGTAATATTTCAAATAACTTACCAACTGAAACATAAGGCAGCTTTTTTGTAACGCTCGCAGTTGAAGAACATCACAAAGGACAGATTCAGCTGGATCCAGTTGAGTCTGCTGTTGAAACTGAATTGATGTGTGAGTAGATGAACCTCACGAATTATGGTTTAGTTTCTCCCACAAGATTGCTGAACGTTTAAAAAATTCACTTAGTACTTACTGAAGTCATCTTCATCGGAGGGCAAAAACAGCCGTTCAAATTATCAAAAGTAATCCGTCACTTTGTTGGAACCCGTGACTGAAAACATCAGTTTTTTCGTATCTTGCATATGTCCCAGCATACACATCCTATCATGAGTTCTCTACTTTTTTAGAAACTTTCGAACGTCATGCTGACCTCTAACCCTGCAGAAGACGAAAATTCCGGCATTTATCCCTTCCGAATTACTGAAGGTCGCGCAATAATTGACTGCTGTCGAAGCAACCCACTGTTCAAACAAACCGATTACCTAAACGATTTCCCACCATGTTGGCCAGGCACTGTTTCCGATCATCCGACAGTCGACGTTTTAGCCCCCACCTACCAAGATCCAAGCCTCCCCTTAGCACCCCGTTCGGAATGCGAGACCCGGCACATGCGTGAACCGGAACTCGTTTCGTTGGTATCGTCCAGCGCATCCATGTCCAGCCTGCGTGCTTCTTCCACGCAGCTTTCGTTTAACATGTCAGAAATTGCTGAGCAACTTCTTGCCTCCTATCCTCCCCAGAACCCAACAACCAACAAAGATCCGGTAAAATTTGACCTAATGCTGTGTGATACAAAATCGGATACAGAGCATAACTGTGACGTCATGTTTTCTGAACCGACCAAAGTTGAGCGGTCAGAGTCCAAACAAATACACGAGGAACAAAACGTGAAACAAATTGAGCTGAACACGAAAAACAACCCGATTAAACAGACAGATGGATTCGTTGATTGGAACAACTGGAATCAATCCGGTTCCGTTGATGCAATATGGCGACCTCAAGAATCAACTCAAAACGGACTACAGGCTTCTGACAAACTGCTGGGTAAAAGTGCACCTCAGTTTGGCTCTCAGTCGCCATATTCCCCGACCAAATTTTCTGAGTCTCTCCAATGTACCAATCCTCCAAAACATGTAGAAGCCTACCTGTCCCAAGCCCTGCCTCAAACTGTTTCAATCCCCACGTCCTCCAGTTCTGAATCACACATCACCCTAACAAGCCCTGTTTATACCACACCACAACTTATTCCCCAATCGAAGAACTCGCCATTTGTGGACTCAAAATTGGACTGGAAAAGAACAACTGCAGAATGTTATGCTCCGGTGCCTCAACCAAGCTACATATACCCTATGGTCGGTTCAGATCTAGGTTGTACCGGTCGCACCTTCGCCAGGCTCGATAACGATGCAAATATTCGTCATGGTCACAACAGTTCTCAGAAAGCCGGCTCGACTGGTCTTTTCACTAGAGGTCGTCGACGAGTATTCACTGAACTGGATTCACCATTCGAGGATGAAGACGGACGCAAGGAGTTTCCAGTTGTAAAACGAGACGAGATCAGTTTCATTACTCACTCGGAACAACCTCTAGTTTATACCAATCATGGGCTGCTCAATGTAATATCCCAAAATACAGTAGGTAGCAAAACCTACGAATTGATTCAACCTGTACGGCCATTCACACAAAAAGAGTTCGGCGGAAACCGAACAAATCAACTGAGCCCAGTCACACGTGAGCGGACGCGCAAAAATTCACCCAAGAAGCTCATTGTTCCTAATTCCTGTACGCCAAGTGGCAGCAATATGAACAACGTCAACAGCCTGAACACTGTAGTGCATAAATGCACTTACAACGGTTGCCAGAAGAGTTATTCGAAAAGTTCTCATCTCAAAGCTCATATTCGCACACACACCGGAGAAAAACCATACGCGTGCACCTGGACAGAATGTCATTGGCGTTTTGCCCGTTCGGATGAACTAACACGACATATTCGAAAACACACCGGGGTACGACCCTTTCATTGCCAGATGTGTGGCCGTGCATTCGCCCGAAGTGATCACCTGGCCTTACATGCCAAAAAACACGGGGTAAATGATACGCGGTTCTCCCATTCCGCCCCCCACATTGCGGAATGATTACAAACATTTACAGAGGGAGAGCCTACGTTCCCCGATTAACTTGTCACCCACAGTGTGCTCCTGCCTGCCACCAAGAGAACCAGTTGTTAAAAATACCGTTGTGAGTCTTCTAAGCTCGCTTAGTTCTGTAATTTATTGGAAGAACTAGATAGTGTTCCGCCTTGTCGCTCTCTGGTTGAAGTTGAAGGCAACGGAGAAACCCTGCTTGGCCGTTGTAATTTTCCATCGTTTTTACTTGCTTGCATTTGTTTGATTCAAACTCATGAGAATCATTGATGTTGTTATCTTAATTTCTTACTGTATGTATGGTAGAACCACTATCACGACAACTATAATTTTTCACCATGTTTTCTCTAGAAATCAGACTGTTTCATTCCCATGTGATTTACAGTCGTTGAAGAATTTGGCGACACTACCAACAACAGATACGGTGAAGATAAAAAACAAGAAACAGTTATTTTCTTCAGTGTTTCTCTCTTTCTTTTCTATTTTCAAATATCAGAATACACTTCGAATATAATTTTGTGATAATTTTTATGAGAAAAACCCAAATTTTTATAACTTAGCAGGATCTGCTTAAGCTACATTCACAGAGTGGGCGACAATATTTGTATGAAGTAAACGTTGTGGGATGTAGAAAGGTAATGTAATGATGTGTAGTGAGCCCTCCACAGAAGTTGCATCCTCAAGGCCGACCAAAATCGTTTTCTCCTCATCCTTCGAACAAAGGTAAACAGAGTAACTTATTCATGGTTGTTTGCAATACTACTAGAGGATAACTGGAATATTTCGGTCCCGTTTTATTGCTTCAAGGATTAGATTCAACAAGTTGATATAGATGCAAGTACTCTAAGTTAATGGTGACCACGACTGCTGTCACCAACTGGGTAACTCTAACACACCCAAAGTCGTCATCTTCAGTCTAAGCTGATGGATGGTGTAGAGGGGGAGCAAACTGGTCGATACGATTCGCCAAAAAAACCGTTATGCACTGTGGACCTAACGGTTGCTGGTCCATAGCGGGACTAGTGCTCTCATACGGTGCTCCCATTGAAAAAGACCATTGTTGTAATCCAGTTGCTATTGTTTCAGCTATAGATAGTGCATTTTGTTGTGATGTGGCTCATCAGAAGACTTTCAGGATGAAATGGGACTATCAGTCGCTGGCAACAGACCTGATATCATACATCTCATATCGTTTGTGGAGCATTCGCTAACAAAGGAATGGAGCAGAACAGATGGGTAGCTTAGCATTCAAGCTGATAAGGAGCAGCAGACAACTAACGTAGTGTGTCCTCGACTGCTCTGCATTGGTCAATGGTCATTGGTCATTGCGCTCCAATGGTCAGCTTTAGATCTCTCTAGTCCACTTACGACGAGTCGAATTAGTGGGGGATTCGGTTCAGCTGAGTGGGCGTGTGGTATGACACCGATGTTTTGCCGCCTGGTGTGTTGGAGCACGAACTTCTCCGGCAAGCCACGTTCCACTGGGACGTTTTGAGATAAGGTGCAATTCTGCACCTAGTGTTTGTATCTAGAGGCACCGATTCCGGGAGCCCTGTTGATTGGCACCTGATTAGGCTTCATTTGCATTTCATCTAAACTAAGCCGTGATATTTTGTGAGCTGGCCGAACAAACAGGTCTTCCATCTGAGGTCTACTATCCTGTTTTCTGGTAAGTAGGGAATCCTGAAAATGGAAAACGTAACAAGTTCCCCCTTCTGCGAGAAATCACAATGTCAGAGATGCTGAATGGAAGTGTGGAAGTATCATTTTTGTGGTAGTGTGAAGAATTCATGACAAAAATATCGACAACGAAGCGCTTATGGGAAGCAAACGGTGTAACTGTTTCAGCCAAACAACCTCCAACACTAATCTAAATAAAAATCTTATAAGTAATCCATCCGTCTATCTATGATTGTCTTCGTTGTATAAAAATTTTATGCTGAACGTACAGAGTGAAGACCGCTCTATAGAGGATGCACCACAATATCAGAAACTTGACCTCGAGGGTGGAGTCACTGAAGAAAATTCCAAACAGGTTTCGATTACATAAGTTGTAGGGAATGCATTGAAGTGGTTTTTTTTCAAACAGCGAACGATTTCATGGAGGGAAGAATCGATCGTATCCAAAAAAGATCGTAAAAGACAACAAGATCTAATAATCTTGAAAGGATCGTACATGCCAGGATATGCAGACCCGCGGGTCTCAAGCATTCATACAGTATTTCCGTGATAAAACCGTTGTTCTTTGGTTGTTTCCATTGGTCATCTATCTGAGATTTCACAATACTTGTACGATCTTGCTTAGTTGATTTAGTAAATCCGGTTGCATCGGACACACTCTGGGATAATTTATTGTTGTAATCCGTTTTGCCGAGAGTAACAGTAGCTGCCTTTGTCCGGTCTGGTGAAGATTACATCCTCTCTCAAGGCTTTAATGTCTTTTGTTTGTGAAGGATCCTAATAAAATCTTGGATCTAGTTGTACGAGCAACAGATATTCATACGAAATAATTTCAGTAAACCTATCGCTTTGCGGGACTTCAGTACAGGTTGGTTCGTATGGCTACGAATGTCTTCAAACTGAGAGTCTACTACGCAAACGGTGAAACTTTGGACCCTAGAACAATACTTAAATGTATGCCTTCCACATTCGGGAAGCTATGATAACAATGTAGCAATCCATCGGGAGGGATTTACAGGCGTTGGTATCCTTCAATGTAGTCCTTAGTTCAGTCAGTTCTTTAGAAGTCTGTTGACCCACAGTGGTTGTCATAAATGCGTCGTACCATGTGCGTTCATCTCTTTGTGAAGAAGGAAATACTGCTTGACACAGTGACGAACGTTGTTAAACAATGATTACCAGCGTGTAGATGCCACTGGGAGGGCGGCGATCGGGTCTAACATGACTTCGGTGTAAAGATCTCCAGTATTTTCTCCAACAGTGGAATTTATGAATGACCCACAGGACACAAACTGACCAACATTAATGTTTTCGTGATTAGTTCTATCCAATACAAATCGGGGGACTGCAAAACTAAAAACGACCGACCCATATAAGTAAAGCGAGGACGAAGTGGAGTCTGCAGGTAAAAGTGTGAAAACTGTTTACCTCACGACCGACTGATCTGAGTGGTCAGTTGCCACATGAGCAGATCGCGAAGACTCACTGCGCATAAGAGAGCTCTCTGAGTGCACAGACTAGGGTTGCGTGAGCCAGTCCCAATTGCCTCAGCTGTGGTCAAATATTGATACTGAACGCATCTTGCTAGGTGAATTGCCGCTCGGTACAGAGTGCAGAAAGCGCTGACAGAATTAATCGCGTGACTCGTATCAGCCACGGGACTGGCCACTACCCTAGCACTAGACCTCCTCTATCCGGCTGCCAGCCACAATGGGCTATGTTCCTTTATTCCCTTGTATTATTGATGTGTCTCGCGCCCTATGTGTTTTGCTATACCTTAGCAGGCGAACGAGTAGACAACCAATACTGAGCACGGACCGTCAGCTCATCTTTGGGATGTAGAGTTATCAACTGAGTAGTCGTGAATCACACTTTGAAGCGGCTGGAAATGCCTTCTTAGGTGTGTTATGCAGACGCCGAGTTAGACACTATTCGGCCACATCCCCACTGGAAGAAGGACTGAGGAAAATGGCTTTTCGTTAGGTCTTGGTTTTCATTGTTGTAGGGAATATGTGGTTTGAGATTAACCTGTCTGTATAATCCTCTTCGCGAATCATGCTAGCTAGCTGGTGGATTTAGGTTTCGTGTTTGCTTTCGGAGCAGATTTTTCTTGTCTCGTCAGCATGAGACCGAACTAAAGTTCGTTTATTTTTCAGTGAGGCATATCTATTAAAGTTACCGTATTGCTCCGTCCAAATCGGTCTCCAGTAAACCGAACGTTTAGGTAAGCCATCAGTTGTTCTTAGCAGCTGTACATCCAGAGACTGCAAACAGCCCTTATTTTCCTCTTCGGATGTAAACTGGATGGCCCGATAGGCCTGAATAAAATCCAATAAAATCTTCGGTAGCTCTGATGATTTGTCTTTTATGGCGAATGCATCCTCTCAATATCGCTGGCATAAGTGCACCGTTTCTATACTGAAGCGGAGTTGATAGTGTTCAAGGCTTTCCAAAGAAACATCACCAACGACTGGGCCTAGTTGATAACCCATTACGTCACCATAAACTTGCCTACGCAGCTTTTCGTTGCAATAAAATCGCATAGCACGTGTGCATCGCAATAGTAATCCCTTTGGATCGTTAGTAGGAATATGCAAGCTTTTTTGTTTCGTGTAGTTACAAAGATAACCGATGGTTTCTGTGAGCGGGACGTCAGTGAAAGGAGATATGTATAACGGGATCATGTGGTTCTTGTCATTACTCAATTTCTTGATTGCATCAGAGAATGTATGCGTGTCTAGAAGGCTGTAATGATAAATCCTACGACGTATCGGTTTGAGATTTTCCTCTATCCATTTGGCCATTTAGATATTTAGGCAAAGTTTCACATACCAAAATTTGGGCTGCAGTCGTGGTCGTTTTGTAGACAACCGTTTAACCTTGGTGTTATGCACGCACGACACCAAGGTGAAGCAATTTGGAGAATATCACCTGTGGCTTGTGCATTGATTTTATCTCTCATATTGTGTTCATGGCTTACGCAGTCGTCAAGATAAGTAAACCTATCAACAGACTCAAATGACGCAGGCTGAAGTCTCAAAAATGTGTGTGGGAGCGCGAAGTCCTGAAATGAGACTTCGCACTTTGAAGGCGCCACAATATCACCCTACACCCATCCGAGAAAATGCAGTCTCAACAGCCAAACCAAATGCAACTCGTCTAAAACAACCCAACTTTGGTCACCAGAAACGCCACCTGGTAGAGCTGGCCGAGTCAAGGCATACCAATCTCTTCTGTTTTGAGGATCAAAGCTCGTACAACCGTAACGTCAACAATCAAATTTAACTTGAGTTAACCACTGTTCTGAGTTCGACTTGAGTGGCAAATGAATGAAACATATTTCAAATTGACTAGCCCATACCCAAACGACATTGATCCTAACTAACCTCAAATATCGACACAACCCAGGAGGTATAGGTCTCCCTCTCTTTAACAAAGCTCAAAGCAGGCTACAACCTCGAAGACCAAATATATTTCAGTCGCCTCTGAGGGGTGACCAACAACGTTCTACTTCGCTTACTCAAATGATCACTTTTCTCACCCACTACATCCTTCTATAGATGGGGCCCCAGAGAAAGCACCACTTCTCTTTAAATTGGGGTCACTACATGTTGAATCAAACACTGATGAACAGATTAACTCATCTGATTGTGATTAGTGCGCCGCACAATTCTACAGATCCACCAGACAGGTGATACGGCAGCAAGTGGGAGCGCTTTATAAGCACAACCACCAGGAACCGTTCAGTGTATATCGCAGCAGAACTGGTCCTCAAACTAAAGCAGTAATAGCTAAAGATGAGATGTGTTTGTTCCTCGACCTCCTTCGTATTTTGTTTACCGCCGTCAATGGTGAACACACTGTCTGCACCTCATAGCGAAAGGTCCAATAAAACCCCTGAATTGACTGACTGACTGAACTGCCTATCAAATTTTATTCACCACCTCACCTACAGCAGCGCTGTTACATTGGTGTAAAATATTCCAGATCATAGTGAGCCATTGGTTCCGCAAAAACCACCTACCCCTAATTGCCTGGACGACGGGAGCTAACCAGCAATAAGCAGGTTCCAAGGATACGCATCGCATTCACACAGCTTTCCTCGCATTCACTTTAAACGAAGCGAAAAGTCCTATCGCGACCTCATGAAAGTTGTTCAGAAACATCTGATTGCAGAAAGAGTACGATATTGATCAGCCTTCAGTGAGATAACACTACTGTCCCAGACATATTTTGGGGCCCCGAGGGTGTCCTCTAAAGTACTAGTTTTTTTCGTGAATTGCGGAAATATTCTCATTTTCTCACTTTTATAGTATCTCACCTCCACTAGCAGCATTCCAGTTAATATTATTTATCGCACTTGAATCGTTCATATCATTTCGATATTGACAGTCCAATTGTTGTTGTCTAGTAAAATATCACGTGCATTTGACACACGGCCTGCGAACGGCCATCATATTTGCACGCGCTTCGTTAAGTGCAATGCGCTATCTTGTGACAACGGTCAGGACACGTGACCATCAATCCGACGTGAGTTGTGACCTTGAGGCTTGACTCCACACTTTTAAATGTTAGTAAAGACTGGCAGAAGCTTCACTGTTCATCACGCCAAACGGTTTTGGCACACCTCCAAAACGAAATCTTGAGATGCGGCTCCCGATGACGACATGCTGAACAACAAGAATCACCCTAGCGAAATACACTCATTTGCAAACAAATTTGGTTTTGCGGTCGTTGGCTGTCGAAGAATTTTCAGCAACCTTATGAGTAGTGCATTACGAATATACATGTATCTCGATATCTCGAATATCGTAGCAACTGAAACATGAGGCGGCCTGGTGCAGCACATTCAGTTGCCTGGAAACGTCACAAACGAGAGATTCAGCTGGGTTCCAGGTGAGTCTCTCGCACAACCAAATTTGTTTGCAAATGAGTGTATTTCGCTAATTCCGTGCAATTTGGTCTCAAGTAGAACATAAGGTTGACGGAAACTTGGGGACTGCGCCTACCTGATGAGTCCCAAGAAGGGCGAAACCGGTCGTGGGCTGTCGAAGAATTTTCAACAACCTTATGAGTAGTGCATTACGAAGAATCACCCTAATTAACGCTTGCAATATGATCATTTGTTACCGAGCTACTGTGTTTTTCTTCAGTAAACATTATCCCGAGTTAGCGAAATACACTCATTTGCATACCAATTTGGTTTTGATCGTACACTCACCTGGAAACCAGCTGAATCTCTCGTTTATGATGTTTTTAAGGGCGAAACCGGTCGTGGGGCTTCGAAGAGTTTTCAGCAACCTTATGTTTACCCCAGGCTGTTTCGAAAACCAAGAGAACCAGTGACATGAAACTGGGTAGTTCTCTGACCAAGAAACGAAGCGTACGTAATTAGGAAATGAAAGCACGGATTTATGTCAGCTAGTCCAGAATAAAATTAGTTCACAGGGTGAATAAGTTTACTACATGTGCTCTAAACAGAGCACAATGCACCTATTGTCGTGGGTCCAAGAGAGTCCCGAAATTGGATTGGAGGTGCTAGTTTCAATAACAACTTCCGGACTCAGCCCGACTCAGCTGAGCAGGACAAAGCTCTTAGACTTAAGTATAAGGTTGTCTACATTCAGTCCAATTATAATCTGCTCGCATTTTGTAGCAGGTAACCCATTCTGAAAGACCATCGCCCCTATGGAACTGCCCTCTTTCTTTCATCTCGCAGTGCTGTCCAGCTCCGCTGTGTACGTTAGCCAACTTAACCCGGTTGCCGATAAAACCCCTAATTTAGACAAGTTTGACTATTTCACTAAACTAGGCCACCAAAATTTCGCGGAAGGTGCACTACAGACAGTAAATAATGTTAAAGCTATTCATATGTTTGACGGCATGAAGTTGACATCCTCCTGAAAGGAGGACAGAATTACCTGAAGGCAAGAAGACATCATCGACAGGTTTCTGGTGACGACACGAAATTGAGTCCACAAATAACAGTGGGATATCCATGTGCGCCATTCGACTGGTGGTCTATATGAAGCAGGGAACTGGTTTCAAACTATGCCGTCATCGTTGTGTCCTGCTGATCACCCGTTGAAAATAAGGGACCTGAACCGTTAACAGCAACGAACATAAGTTTTCAGTAAATTTCCACTTATTCATAGGCATTTAGGTTTCTGGCAACCTGTTTTTGCGCCAGAGATCTCGAGTGAGTGTTATGCATCCTTCACTCCTAAAAATTTCAAACGCAGTCAAAAATGAATAGGCCAGAGTAAATGCGTAAATGTGGCCACCTCCCAGGTGCAAAACACGATATACATATAACGTTCTCCCACATAAACCAAGTAATACGTGTAGCTTTGTGTTCATATAGTTAACTGACAATTCATCACATTATTGCCATAGTTTTGCTCTTGAAGGTTGGAAAGATGACCACAAAAAGGCCACATTGGTTCTTAAAATCAGCACGGTATCTCTAAAACGACTTGTAAATTACATACATGTCACCATTAAAATAAACAGAACATTAGATAAAGATCACCCGATAGAGCGCTGTGATCGTTTCCGTAACCGAGAAATGCACACGGTTTATCAAAATTACCTGTACTTCTCTTCTGCCCATTCCACTATAGGTAATATAACTGGTGAACTGACTTGTTCTCATACCCAGCCAACCAGTCCGGATGTTTTGTATCTCTCAGTAAATACGCGTCACTAAATGACGGATTCTGAGAAGGTTGTTAAAACCTAATGTGACACATTGGACCCGGCATCCTGTAATTGGGCTTACTAAGCCGATCTATAATAAAAACGCTATTACTGTAGAGAGGTTGATTTTCTTTTGAAGGTTTGACTTGAGTGACTACTTAAACCATATGCTGTGTTCTTCAGGACAGTCCTGCGAATTACGTTGTTTGAACGAAATTTACATGGGACTAACTCTCTTCTATAAAGTGGATAGGATTATTCCCGAGTTGCGATAAGTTGCTCTTGTTTCCTTCAAGCTTTCTGTGGAGTGCACGTGCTATTTTCACGTACTCCATTCGGCCTATTTTTTATTCCAGTATATCAGCTTGATGTGAGACCAGGCGATGACCAGTACTGAATCCCATTCCTTCAAACTTTTGGTTCTGTTGTCGAATTATTTCGCGTTCGTGATCACAGGCACTCAGTTTCAGTTTGACTCTAGGTCTTTGAAAACCGTTGTTTCCATCCCCTAGGATGGTATTTATCAAGCAATCAACAAGAATTAAAACGCCACCAAAGCGAGACTCCACAAACTAATCAATGCTCTGTCACGTGGGCTGCGTTTGATTTGACTGACATGAAAGATAGCTTTGTGAATATTTGTATGTTATGCCATTTGCATATCCAAAGGTAATATACATCTTGTCGTCCAGAGAAGTGCCACTGCCCTTATGTGGCTAGTTATTCCATGTCTCTAGTTTTAGCTGCCTGTTTGTCTATTCGTTTGTTCATCCGTTTTGTCCCCGTTAAACATCTCATTAGGCATCCTATATGGTAGCACGAATAAATGAGATGGGTTTTGAGCGGGAAATATGCCCGTTATTCGGATTGTTTATTGTGAGGGAGGTAAACAAATTTATCCAGGTAGATGGTCTTGCTTCGTCATCCGACGCTGACCACTGCCCTAGTGTGTGATGACTAGGCTGCCATACGTTCTGGGCTTTTCGAATGAGTACTGAATACGAACTGCTAACCTTCTGATCGAGGAGGTAGGGGACTAATAAAATGTGGCCTGTATGACCGATCGGACCCGGCTCGTAGCTGACGGTCACCAAGACTGAGTTGAACAACTGCGACCGAAAAATACTAATAATGACTGTAAAAATTTTAGGCTTCGTCCAAATGACAGTACTGTGAAACCAATGAGTTACACATCCTCCATCAGTGCTGGTGTGGGCCCACAGTAATCCCGCTCTGTGCTCGTAAAACAGAAGCTATCACGTTTTTCCAGGCGAGCACCAGTCTTGGGCACGCGAAACGCTTGAAAGCTGCTAAGCCAAACCGGCAGCCAGATGGATTGTCCCACCTTGGTTCCAGTGAAACTCAACATATGCGGAATCCAAGTCGCTGGTGACAGCGAAATACACTTGGCTAATCAAAGTAGTCTTTGCTAATCTTGTTCTGGACGTCAGCTATCCACAAGTACAGAAAGGAGCTCATAGTGACATTTTTACTCACCTAAACCGTATCAACTATTTGCTTGTTTCAACCCCCCTCCTCGCGGAAGCAACCCACAGATTGCCTCATTGTCCCTGACACTGACTAATCAAAGTAATGTGATAGTGTTCAGCGCATAAGGTCAAGCTTCGCTCAAAAAAGCAGAAAATCGTTGTACATCTTCTGGTCACTTACGAAAGCAACAACCTCCTGCTGGCAGACTTCACTGTACGAGTCGTCCAGGCCATTCCCCATGATCATTCATTCTATGATTCCTTAAAATCCGGACTGCAAATGATGATGACGACCAGCTGTTCAAGTTTTGCACTACTACACAAATTTCGCACCAGCTATTGATAACACCAGCTCAGTGAACGAACCAACGACCATCTAACCTAAATGAGCACCCGGTCTCCACATGGACAAAACCGGCGGCAGCCACCCCCATCCACCCAGCTACATTATCACTCACCAACGAGGCGTGCGAGAGTACATCACAAGTTTGTCCAGACAAAAGCCATTGACAAGGTTCTGTTAAAATAATGCTTCAACAAACAACTGCCACACTTCTCACACCTCAACCTTGCTGGAAGGGTCGGTGCATGGCATCAGGCAGTGCTCATTGAGCGTCTGTGCAAAAACATATCAGTCTGCTTGCAAACGAAAAAGATAGACTAGTAAAGCAATCAGTTGCGCAACACGTTGAATTTTGAGAACCCTGGTTGACAGGAGTGAATGTGTTCGCATTCGCTGCATAGAACTTAGCGGCATTTTTGACTCACTTGAATGAGTATTCTCCTGCTGCACGTTTCTTTGGACTTCTTTGTTCCTTGTTCTTTCACTTGCACACGATAATTTTCTGAGTGTAAACTGTATGTGCAGATTGGTAACAAAGTACAAAACGCTAGTGCAAACGAGCGCACCGTGCCTCAAATTGCCGTCCTGTCACCGTTTGAGCTCACAAAGTTCCGTCGTGATTAAGATGGTCTTGCTAATTGTCGGTCAAATAAAGTTAAATGTACACACCTGCAAAATCCTCCAGAATGAGGCTTGAGATAAGTGGATTCATTATTTATCCGACAGACCCTAAGACGTACAAACATAGAGACAGACAATTTTGGGCAAAATTTTGGGAGGCTAGCGCTTGCAAGTATGAGAAACAGTCGGGTTATTATTCCTTTTCCTGAAACTAAGGTTCCAACGGTCGAAGTTGAAACAGCTTAGATGTCCCGCATACACCACTCTCTCCAGAAATCACTGGTGGTTACCCAGCAGAAATTAATTTCACTAAATAATTCCTAGTCAGCGTATTCTCGTATTTGTCATGGCATATTTACGAACAAGATACTTTTGAAAGTGTATCTATTTTGTTAGTTGTTGTACTTATCATACTTATTATATACGTTTCTCTTTCAGTAATCAAATCCTTCCTAATCGCTTTGCCTTACCCCTAAAATTATCCCGTCCGTCAGCCGATTTTTGAGTTACGGGAAGTGGATGCTGCAAAATAGCCCCTACGTTTCTTTCGGAAATTTTGACTGACCGACAAGTATAAAAACTTGATTAAGTATTCATCATACAATTCCACACTGATATCTTCATCTACTATATCCTAAGCTACGGAACGGTCTTCCCAGTTGTCCCTTGATAAGCACTGGCACGAACTTTTGTTTGCCAAAAAACTCAAATTCCCATAGTCAACTGGATTTGAAGCATCCTCCTTATCTACTAGATGCAAACCCTTGCAGTTTCTATTGATGTGAACCAGTTTGGCTACAATTTGCTGCTCTTTTGAGCACACAATCTGGTTGGTGCCACAACACCACAGAAATACCCAATATAACCTCAACCGAACGAATGCCAGACACAAAAGTTTCTCGGCAAGTTTGTTGTGACGGAACGGATGGGAAGGCTATTATTGAGTCCGCTTACAAATAACATGTATACTTCAGTGTTGTGTTTATTCAACCGAATGGCTTTGGAATTCGGCATTCTAAGTTTTTCAACTTCCAAAGTGTCAAGAAAAGGTACCACTGCTCTTGAAGCACTGGGCCCAGAAATCGTTCACACACTAAAAGTTGACTGTTATATCCGCAAGAGTCGGCCAGTTATACGAGTAATCTGTTGCTGTTTCTTCACCGTATTGCACAGAACACATAGTAAGATCATTGACAATACAGAAAAAAGGCCATATTCACTTTACAAATTCAACATCCTACAAAAATGTTACATAAACACAGAAAGGCTTTGTATGCTAGATATGAGTGACTGAATTCCCACAGACAAAGAGCAGAAAAGACAAAATTGACTTTTCAAGAAAGTTTTCTATTCTCTACTCACAGGACCCATTTTTGCATTTCCGAAGGATTGTCTCCTAACGAAAAAGCGTTTATCACTTCAAATCTACGCAAATAATGTCCCAGCATGTCATATTCTTGAAACCAAGCAATAATTTACTCTGTGAATTTAATCTGACGTACACCGAAAGAGAGGTTGTGGGCTCTATTGGTAACATCAAAAAATCCCCTTATTTCTCGATTTCTGTAGTACAAGTCTGCGGTCAAAACTCAAGCTTTTGGACAATAAAACTCCTTTCAGATCTTGCTGAAATCGTTGAATATATGGAGGTTTTATTGCTCGCTGCCCAGCCTATCTAAATATCTGCAGTCACAGTTTTCTCCTGCTCTCAAACAATAAAGTTAATCATCAATACCAAGAGTATCGATTTGCTGACCTCTTACACGATCAATGAAGGCTCCGTAACAGCCATACACTTATTTTGTTCCTTTAGGCACTTCACATTGGGTGTTTCCACAGATCTTTTATCCTACCTAAGTACCAAACAGTGAGCTATTGAGCTCCTGCCTCGGATGCACTCTTGATACTAGCTCAGGATTAAAAAAGCTCGAACAAGCAACATAGTGATGAGGTTTTTTAGTGAATAACAATATCAACAGCTGGTCTGCAGTTCAATGTACCCAGTGTACAAGATATCGGATTATTATTCTAATGAACAGTCATACTAGAAAGCCGCCAAAGTTAACTCTCGTTTGAACCAATCAGGGTAAAACTTATGCGGATTCCTCGCGGTTGTCTGTTTCGCTTGCCAAAGAGACAACTGATTCATCTCGAAGCCGTCACGTCTTCTATTGATCTAGGGGCTGAAGATCTGGTACTGATGGTGCAGCTGAGACGGCTAACATAATAAAGGAATAGTATTTTGAATTCACTGGAATTTCTTCTGATGTCACCCAGAAATTCCACTGTAGGTAGGTATACGCGATAATCCCCTAGCTAGTCTGACAGACAAATAAGCACGTGATAAAGGAAGCACGTATGAACCCAAAATAACTCCTCTATCCAACTTGTGCACTGCGCTATGTTTACTGATAAAATTTAGGATTCCGTGGCTGGCGTACCAAAAATCGGGCAAATAAAATTGCTCGACCCTTCAAGCCGAAGGCTCGACTCGCGGAACCGACATTTGGAGGCTGACTGATTACGGACCAGAGACAGCAGGGCCAAATAATGAGGAACTCACGTGCAGTTCTAATGACAATTTGGTACTTGTGTTATTTTTAGTCAGTTGCTGTCGTTCGGTGTATGTTTATGCTAACAGTATACGAATGTATATGTAATAACAGTCTAGCTTTTCTTAAGCCGTCGTGGGTTTTCAAAACAGTATAGTTCCACCACATTTCAGAAATTTCTGGTGAGCGCTCTGAAGTACATAGTATGACCGGCATGTTTGTCTGATCACCTAATACGACAGTGAATCGCGCCTCTGATGCCGCACTTTGTGCCCCAGCACAAATCCCAGACCCTTATTTGAGTCTTCTAATCATCCAGTTTGCATATTTAACCTTCTCAAGGATGTAGACTTGGTATGAACACTAATGAATGCGAAAACATCATCAATGCTCTCTCCCCGGATGTGAGTGTGACAGATAAGTGCAAACCAGAAAATTAATCCTCTGGTCGACTGAGTCAAACGATCCAAAATGACAAGACAAATAGCACGCCCCTTTCAGTAGAAAATTTCGGACTCCCTCACATTAACTAAAATACGATCGAACAGCTTTGAAGAATACTTTGTAATCATCGATACTTTTCGTCAAGACTCAAATGCTTCGACAGAAACCCGGAAGATTTTCGCCTTTGTTTTTCGTCAATGAGAGGATCTTTATGATGCAATTTATCAAATAATGCGAATTACAAGAATTCCAGCCACAGTGAGATTTTCAACATTGCCAATCCATGTCTCCAGCCTACAGCACCATCAAACACAGAATATGTTTAAAAAAACTAACAAAAGACGCTGTTTGCTCGTCACCTGTGTGATAAAGGGTATAATGGTGTTTTTGGAACTTACGTTCAACTTCGCTAGTCTCGATAGATCTAAGAATCGGACTCTTTGTTCTTCATTCAACTTGGTACGATATTCATGGGGAACTGAAGAAACGAGTGCTAGCTTTCAGAGCAGAGACTAACTGTTAGATCCTAAGGTCCAATTTTCCCATACATACGATGCATTACAGCCTTATCATGTTCATACTAAAGAAGCCCAGTACGGCGATTTGGTAGAACAACGGTCTTGGTGTGGATTCGTCAAACGACATATCCCACATGTATAATTGTTGGTAGGCAATCATGGAACATACGGGGCTCTGCAACAACTATACATCAAAGGACGAACAGAGTGCGTAGTCAGGCCAAAGGTGTTTGTTCACTTCTGTTGACCGGCTATAGGAAGAAACATATTCTTACAAAATCTCAACTACAGACCGGCCTTGAGTCATAAGTTGGCTTGAAGAACAACACGACATAACGGTACAGGAATGGTGAAGCTTATGCAAACAGATGTTCATAATAGTCTTAGAAACGGTGAAAAAAACTTGGGAGGAAGCAAACCAATGGCCTTGCTGTAATTCATCCTCCAAGCCTAGCAGAAATCTAGCCAATAAAGGAAGTGAGAGCAATCAACGCATGTAATTCGTAGCTGGACTGAAGCTGGACACTAAGATAGCAAAGAATGACGTTGGGGGTCAGGCTTATCTGGCTGTCATGTTCGTCTGAAGGAAGGAAATTTTTCATTAGAAAAAAACCTCAAATTCAAAGTTAAGGAAGCGCTACACAGAATGTGTGCTTTGAAAACAGAGAGTATGTCCGAGGAGCTTCAGCAACAAATTCTACAAACTATTGTACCGGTGAGTACAGGAAATACAAGCAAACACACATTATCGAGACAGAAGCAAGACGCACTGAAGAATATGCAAACGAGCAAATCCATCATAATCCTACAAGACGCTATAGGAAGGATCACAACTGTTCTCGATGAGCGGTACTGCATACTGACTTCGTAAATGGTCAGTTGAATAAACAGTACTTCCAGAATTTGCAAACGACACACGAGGTAATCACTCAAGAAAAAAAGTAACTGGAAGCTTGTGGTACCAACACCGTACACTTCTACGTACTGCCGTACTCTCAAGAGAAAACTCTGCTTGACCCACTGTTTTACTGCTGTGAAACTCAACATATTAATTGTGAAGGAGGCTTAAATTATCTATTTACGAGGGGAGAATGCAATACGCTGAAGAACTGAACAAACTGCACAACGTCAATACAGAGGACTGTGAAGTCAGGCTATATTTAGAACTGCTACTTTATTCGGATCAACTACAACTTTACCAAACGATCATGGAAGAATTAATACAGGAGCAGCGGAACACAACAAGAACGCTGCCTTCGGAAATTGCATGCAGACTATTAGTACACGGATGTGGGGATGTATACTGTAGATTCGAAGGATAAGTCTACAAACCACTGATAGTAATTCTAATGTAACCAGATTATTGATTAGTCCCCGAACAATTTTCAGTTCTACTTCGCAGCATTTTATCTTCGCGAGAACATTCTTGCAGGACAGCACTGTATATAAGTTCTTTTCCGTGGACCGCGGGAACCATCGGAATTACCCAAAAAATGCCTTATCATCTGAGAACTGGTATTTCTTAAGGCCGCTCCATTTGAGGAGAATAAGTGCATTAGTGCAATTGAGAAAGCACTTATCAGGAAAAAGTGTGCTAGAATTACTTACTAATAGCCATCATTCAGTTTTAAGTTTGTTTCCGGACAAATGAATGATGTTTGAATTTAAGCAGGCTATTTCATAAAGGAATCTCCCCGTCCCGTTACAATCACGGAGAATACCCTTCACTTCGTCTCAACAAGCAGTTCCTCCATATGATCTCCGTCCTGTGCCATCCAGTTGAGCCTCCTTTTCTTATCAAAAAGGAGAGAGATTTAAGTTGTATGAAGCCGTACTAAAAGCTTCCCTCCAAAGAACTGAAAGAAGTCTAAAAATCTGATTTTGTTCTAACACGCAGTTCCCTGTGTACTTTTTCATCAACCTACAATATACGAACAGTTCATTCGTAATACAAACAAAAAACTAGAGCCACCGCAAAGATCTTTGTGTTTGAAAAAGTAGCTTCGACAAACGTGTCTCCGCATTCTTTTGGATTCCATAATGCCCGACTTGTCATGATGATGCTGCAGCCTTCTGGGGATCCAACTGTGACTTGTGCGATGAACTTGTAACGTGATTTCGGATACGCCTCATGCACGTATTTTCTCAACTGGTTGGACAGCTGCACAGACAGGGACTGAGCTCTCTGCGGGTTGTAGACCTCCGATTCCAATACTGCCACCAACGTTTCATTCACAATCTCTTTCAGCTACATTGGTTTTACGAGGAGATATAAATAAATAAATAAAATAAATAAATAAATAAAAAATAAGTAAATCGTAACGGAAGTATTAAAAAGTTTGTCCATGGTCTCCATCATATTCATCATCAGAGTGTTTCCTGGTCAATTAAGGAAAAACAATCTGTCGACTCTTATTCTATGCTTGTGTCTACTAATTCAGCAGCCTGCGCGACAGTCTGCTTGTTCACTGAGGCTTTAAGCTGAGCAGAAAAAACGCTGCCTGATATGAAAGTAATTGTTATAATTTGAGGTTTTGGAGAAGACGGTTTCATCCTGATGTCGTGGTAAGGCTTTTGTTGTTTATAGTACGGTGCTTGAAATATTGAGTCTCATTTGATCCTTGTACTGAGCTGTTCTATTTTTCAAATTGAGGCAAGCGAATCACAAATTGTACAGGGAATTTCGTATCTATGTTCTTAAAGTGTACGGTGCCAACAAATGCTATGCTCATCTCAAACAACCCATAGCACCGTAAAGTGGAATCAGTAGATATGATCACTAGCGTACGAAGGAAATGACATCTCTACTGTATTTCGCTTAGGTCTGTCTGTCCATCTTGATTTGAATAAAGCAAGTTTTCAATGAAATGATCAAGAACTGTAGTCATCCATTCGTGCTTCTTAAAGTAGCGGGAGCTAGGGAATATACATTACTGCGGTTGCCAAAAACAGGGTTGAGAATAGATGCAAATCACAAGTTAAAAAAAGCTAGGAAAAAGCTAGGAAAGAACTCTTATTTTCACGCTAGCTAACAAGTTCAAAACTGTGCAGAAATATTGTATTCCGTTAAAGTTCGTTTCTATCCTGGATTCAAGTAGAACCGAAAAACAAAATAACGCCAACAATAATTGTGCTTGACTGTTTAGTAAGAAGCATAGTGCGTATTACTAAGAATACTCTCTTCCGGAGGGCAAAACATGCAACGGATATGCTTTACCTTGCACGCTCAAAATGGTTCAGTGTGCCCCACTAGCTGACGGCGCGGCTGTTCGGATAGAAATAAATTGAGCGACCAAGGCAAAAATATATATATTATGGACGGTATTGCTTGTCTGCCAGTAAATCACAAGGGCCAGGTCATCAATTGGTTTGCCTGAATGTGGCTTCGTTAGGGAGGGCTGTATCGTAGGCGCGCTGGGAGCCGGATATGCATGGGGTCCTGAGCCATAGCACCGTTGACTTAGCAAGTATACGGTGCCTTTGAAGGAATAGAACTTGACCATGGCCCTCCACGGCCCATGATGTGGTGCGGATTTACACTCTAATGGGTTGTTTGATGGGGCCTTGAACTTCTGAAGTCAGGGGGTGATACGAGGCGCATCAGCTAGACAATGCACATGAGCGTTGGTTGTCGGTCTCCAAGAGTTACTAGCCAACAAGCCGAACAGCAGAAAGTAAAAAGTACATTAGAATATTTCGGCCGTGGAAAGGATTTCGCGAATCCTTGAGGTTGGAGGATAACATAGTGTGCCATTACACCTGATCAAAGAAAACACTTCTCCTACAGATACAGGGCCCCCTACTCTTAAGTTACTCAACATCTCATCTACAGACAGAATGTTTCTGTGAAAAACTGTCATCGTTACCAGTCTCATCCACAGCACGTTATCAATGGTCAGCACTGATTTTTTGCTGCCGTGCAAACCATGATTTGCTCAAAGACGCTCTTATGAAGAAATGAATAAAGGTAGATAGCCTGCCACAATCACCACGAGGTGCCTGCACCTTCTGACACTTACTCAGGCAATCTGGATGGAAAATGACAACGAGAGCACCATCGAAATCTTATGGAGGTGTCTCCAGCTATCCGCTGGGACGATGACACCAACCCCACTCTGGAAGGTGAGCCCTAGCTACAGTGCCCAGACTTTTCTCAATCACTTTCATACCCCTCTGCCAATTCAGTCGTTGATCACCACTATGTTTGCGCCACTCTGAACTGGGAACCGAAAAAAGTACAGTTTTCGGCAAACGATAACTTGGCATACGCAACAGGACCAAGCCACCGCAGCTAGTAGGGCTGAACAAATCCTTGGATTGCCGTTCCTGATACATAAAGGAACTGTTTTTCCAACGGTCTCATCGCGGATGAGTTGGTGCTGGGCAACACCGGCCGTAATTTTGAGACAATGAATATCGAAGACCTGGAAACGTTCCAGTTTGGCTATTCGCAGATGTCAGATCTCACATCCGTACAAAGACAACAACATGCACTATAGTTTGATACACACGTCTCTTGAGGTTCAGGGATATGCCATTTTGCTGCCAGGGGTGTCTTAAATTAATTAGCCTTACAGATTCTGTATTGACCAGGTCTGTCACGCAACAATCGGAGCTTGTATAAATTCCAAGGTACGTAAAACTCCACAAACTCGAGTGCCTCTCGTCAGATTGTAGGTGACGTGCTCAGTGCCTGTATGTCCAGGAGCATGACTTTACAATCTGTGGATGCAAAGAGCACGCCAAAAGACAAAATGACTCTGTTTAATTCCCACAGAAACACCAGTGTTTACTTCTCCTCCTGGAAGATGATAACGATATCGTCTGAATATTTCACATCGATGAGGTTTTCCTCAGCAGCTATTTGAGCACTAAGTTTTTGAAGACCTCCAAGCACTCGTCTCATTGTTCTATCGATCACGAAATTAAATAGGAATGTAGAGATTAGTCACTCCTGAAGAAAATCACTTTGTGTAGGGAAGCTTTTGGGGGGCTCTCCGTATACTCTCAAAGGCCCGCAAGTCTGAGAACAAGAAGAATTTATTACGTTCATAAACTTTCGGGGCATTTTTTGATGGGCAAGCGTGTGAAGGAGAACAGACCAATCATTCGAGTCGAATGCGCCTTGGAAATTCAGGAATACTAAAATTGTGTCGTTTATACGTATGGTATTGTTGCAGCACCTGACGAAGCGTGAACATTTGGTCAACAGAACCCATATGCAGGCCGGAATTCCGCTTGCTGCCCTCGAGTTAGTGTTTTCCGAGCTACCATAGGGTGACTAAGGACTAGTGACGCCGAGATTTCGATTACTACCAGTCAATTTGGTCCACCGTGATAACCGCATCCATTATGGGCACCTTTTTTGAAGGCGGACACCACTATCAATGGCCACCAATTGTCTCTTTGTCTTGTTTTTTTTTCAAAATGCAGGCGAACATTTTAGGCAGACGATGACTCATGACTCCATCCTCCTCCATGAACAATGCTCCTGAGAGGTCATTTGGACCAGGTTCTCGCTGGCGTTTGAGAAATATGCAGTCGTAAACCTCCAAGGCTGTGGAGGGCTGCAGGTGCAACATCCATTTTTCTAAGGTGGTTTGAGTGTCCAACCGGGTGATGGCAATTGGCCACGAGAATTGTTGTTCCATGTTCGACGCAGCCGCCGCGCCCGTTTGATCCTCGATGGTTTCGCTCACAGGCGGCCACACGAATCAACAGTAGCAATATTCTGGAATTCCTGGCATTATGCATCTTTTCCATTCCGTTAAACTTCAATATCCGCCAAGCTTCACAGTCGCCGCGAACGCTGAGTTTCATTTGACCTCGACAAGTCACCGGATTGGATCGTTTCCCGGACCGGCTGGAAGACCTACCTGGTGTTCAGGAAGCGTCACTGTTCTCTCTGACGTCAAGTGTTTGGATGGAGCTAGTTTCGCGTTGCCGCAGGAGAAGCCCCCTACATTGTGCAAGAATATGGCGACCTCATTTTAGCGCCAACTGACATGCAACTGTGGAACATTTAGAAAAGAGCCCAGACCTCTCTGAAACGATTCTGATTCACTCGTTTATCTTCGGAATCTGCGAGCTACTCAGCTGTAACCCAAGTTGTCCGCCCCTTGCGTGGCCTTGCAGAGCAAAGAACGAAGTAAAGCCGGAGTTGTGCCACAGAGCCGAAACAGCTGTCCGCCCTTTCCCGTAGACGCCGAGTTATATCCAAGGTGAATTAGTCTAAGATGCGCTTTGTCTAAACAAAAGCGCATTCAAATCTCCGGAAACCACTTTGATAGTTGAGCCTTGCATTCGTCGTCACAGAGCACTCAAGACGTCATAAAGCTGCCTTTGATGGAGTCAGTGTTACAGTCGGTTGGTGCGTAAGCAGATAATATAAAGAGACAGTGACCAACTTCTCTGTTGTGAGAGTCTTTCACGGATGCTATCAGACGAAACGCACCGAGACGATTATCTTTGAGTGTCCAGACAATCAAGGGTCATTCACCCGGTGAACTACAACGAGGGATAAGGAAGGCCTACAAAACTTCACTCTACGGTATAGTCCAGTGTGTTCTAGACCGTGGCTTAAGCGGTAGACGCAAGGTTCTCGGAGTCCTTTTGGTTTCACTTTCTTAATATGCTTATCGGGAAAACCTTCCAGGAAAGACATGTTGGAATTGTCTCGGTAAAGAAAGTCCATTGTCTGAGAAAGGTGACCGATACTCCGATCGACACAGCCAAGGTCATTCGGACTCTAACTAAAGAAGACAGAACATTGGTTGCTGTTCAAAGGCAAGCAGCTTCATTGAAGTGTTTGATGAAAATTTTTTCGAGTTTCAAACCAATCCGATGTTGCTTATAAGATCAGTTCGATTTCTATAGAGTGCTTATCATAAACATGTTCCGTTTGCCTTGGCCGGTGATCTGCTCATTGAGATTGGCAAGTTGCTCACAAACTTTTTGTCAGCAGCTGAGGGGAGATAAGCAATAAGATATTATTATTATGATAACAAGATATTACCTCACTGCCTATTTGCTCTTATAAAATCTTAAACGATATTTGAGCAAATTGCTGTGACTGGCTGACTGACTAAGAGCTTCCTTGTAATTTTACCCCTACGTTCGCAGTTGTTCTGTGTTGTCAGTCATGTTACTCACATTCGACTGGTTCGTCGGATAAATTCTTTCGCTAGACTTGATCGCATTTACTGGTTTGCCCGTTCACTATCGGTCCGAGTCTCCTGAGTTCATTTGGCAGACCACAGTTTCGTGTATCCCTTTGCAATGGTTGATATTTTTACTTTTGACCACTTGGTGAGTTGCCTTCTCTTGTTCACTATCGTGGTTTGGTTTACCATTAAATGTATATATCTGAACGATCGATTTGTCCGGTAGCTTTTGTCTTGTTTTGCCCTCGCTGTTTCTCCCACAAGTTTCCTCTCTCATTTTATGTAATTCTGAGTTTCCAAGATCTGATGGAATCATGTCCTAATAAATTGAATGAGAAAACTGCTGCATGATAATGATGGCAGGTTCGGTGGAAAATCACCCTTCAATAAAACTATGGTTGTTTATTTGGGAGGTACAAGTGTGCGAATGGTGATCCCTCATGATATACGTGCGACGACGAGTCAGATATGATCGTGTTATTTGACAGCAAGAATGTGTTCATATACTCTAGTGGAAAGCCTTATTCCAGCTGGCTCGTTCATTATTATCCAAACATTTATTCGTGTTATTAAAATTGTTCTTATTCATCGGCCCCAACTTTTCCTTCTGCTTCTTAGAAAGTAGCACGGAAGTTACTTCCAGTTTACTTGACTGCCAACATGTCTGGCAGTCGTTTCAAAAAGGATGTTAGTTAACGGACGCGTGAGTGGCGGAATGTCCCACCTTGTTCGCTACTTACTTATAATGGGAGCTCCGGACGAAAGTTAAATAAAATACATCGGCCTTCAAGCCTACCTAAAGAGATTGCATAAAAATACCCCTAACATAACTGCACATACCGCGTTGTTGCATTTCAACTAGATCCTCATGAGAAATGTCTGTATGCCTCTCTGTTTGTGACAGTCTGGTTGATTTCTTTGGTAACTCACAAGTTGGCACGAATGTGTCACCTTTCTTTCACATCCGTTTGTAGCAGCACGTTCTGTAATCTCGTGATGAACACATCTTGAAATGTGAGTAGCCCATCCTATCCATCAAACACTGTGGACTGAGTGTCGTCATGAGCGTTGTGTGATAGTTGGGTCATTTACTGCGTCTCACATGTGTGGTGATGACGGAGGTATCGTACACGCAGCGGAACCATGCTTCGGGAAGCACATCAAACGAACAAATCGTTCCAGGTTTTAAGCGGCCACTTACGCAGCAAATGCTCAAGTTTCAACACAACAGAACATGAACGAAAAGGAGCAAATAATTCTGAACGTCCCAGTTTATATCCCTCCAGCATCTCTTCGGGGTCTTCCGTTTGGGAGTTTATTGTGTCCCCTTTAAGGCGTCATGCACATTTTGACGAGGACATACAACGTAATTCTTCTTCCAAAAGTGGTCTACTCTGTGGATGTAGTCAGTCTATGCTGAAAAGAGGAGATGCACGGCACAGCCCTAGAAAACCCATTTTGAAAACCATCTGCAATGTGCATCTCACTGAGTTTGTGGCGCTAACTTCGTGCACTGACAACAACAATAAACACATGTGAGGGGCTACTGGAAAGTGAGAAGCAAAGCCATTCATATGTAAAAATAAAATGAAAGGCAGTCTGTTGATAGCCATGCCTTTTTGAGTGAACACCTGATCGTGAAATCTAACCTGAAAACCCGAGGAAAGGGGCAACGCATCAGGTTAGAGGACTTTAATTGGAATATTTGACAACCGGGTCTATATGACTCCCAACGCAAACTTTGCTACTGTGGATCTTATGCTCGACAATGTGAGTGGCTACATTTTAGCTTGCACTGCAAGGCTGGGAGTCGGCTCACATAAATGAGTTTTCGTGTGTATTTGGTGGAGCTTCCCGTGCATACTTTGGAGCTACTCGTGCACCTCTTCACTTCAGTGTCGTTCAAGTAAGCTTCTTCATTGAGTTTCTCCATCATCTTTCATGAACCCATTCAGGTTTTCCGGTGAAACACGGGATCTCACTTCTGTGTATTGAATCGAACTTGACCTTGTGATAAGTCCCCCATTCATTTGCTTACTCCGCCCACTTGCTTTTGACCCCCACATGTTTTGCTCATCTCCATCCGCCATTCACCTTGCCGAAAGGCCGCCCCTTCCGACACTGGTTTATTGGTATGTGCTCAGATGACCTACTCACCCATGCATGTTCGTGCCCCGCCTGCTGAGCCTGCCCTGACTTGTCCTACCGCGATATCCATGCGATCGCACTGCCAATCAGAATCACGAGACTAGCTTCGGGAGGGACGACCGCAACCCACACAACAGAGCCAGCATTCCACTGTGCCCCTGACACTGCACTGTACCGGCTTGTGACAGACTTGCGCAATTGTTGACGCCACAAAAGCGGACAGTTGGAGTTTGTTGAATGATTTTGCTCACTTTTTTGTGAATAGTATAGTATACTTTCAACCCCGATTCTTCCTTTTGATATTCGGGATCGTCAGACATTCGCATGACGCAAAGTCCCGTATCGGGAACCTCAACGCTGGGGGTGCGATGAATTCTGAAGTTGTCAAGTGATGGTCGATTGGATGATGTACAATAACGGTGATGTACAATACAGTGTCTTCTGGCACCGATGAAGTTCTGATGAATTCCGTGGAGCGTATCCATCATCCGCCAGTCTGAAATTTATTGAACTAATTCGACTACTTATGAGTGGACAAGCGTGCTTGCAAACAACAACCAACGCGGTCCTTAGAACGACTTGATCGGTGGTTGTCGGGAGGGCTTGTTAAGGGTCACATTTCTGTCCATTTTGCTTGGGGACGAAATTCAACTGTCTAGTGATGTCGCACATCTTTATGATAGCGTGGGTTATTTTTTGAAAATTGTCTTGCGGTATTACACCACTCCAATTGCAACTGATAGAGTGACAACGTCCAGGGCAGGAGGACTTTAAACATATTGCAGGAAGCAGATGAGGAATACAATCTTCATGAAACAAAAGAGTCATATTTTTCGCTCACGAAAGTGAGAGTTAACCAGTTGGGCCAAATTCGCATATGTCATTTGGCTGTACTTGGCCGGGCAGAGCAATCAGGGGGGAGGGCATTATTTGACAGAAGCATGTACCAAGTTATTATTGCTTTGGCACACCATCCTTGGATGAAGACTTAGGTTGTATGTCCTCGTCAAAATGTGCATGACGCCTTAAAGGGGACACAATAAACTCCCAAACGGAAGACCCCGAAGAGATGCTGGAAGGATATAAACTGGGACGTTCAGAATTATTTGCTCCTTTTCGTTCATGTTCTGTTGTGTTGAAACTTAAGCATTTGCTGCGTAAGTGGCCGCTTAAAACCTGCAACGATTTGTTCGTTTGATGTGCTTCCCGAAGCATGGTTCCGCTGCGTGTACGATACCTCCGTCATCACCACACATGTGAGACGCAGTAAATGACCCAACTATCACACAACGCTCATGACGACACTCAGTCCACAGTGGTTGATGGATAGGATGGGCTACTCACATTTCAAGATGTGTTCATCACGAGATTACAGAACGTGCTGCTACAAACGGATGTGAAAGAAAGGTGACACATTCGTGCCAACTTGTGAGTTACCAAAGAAATCAACCAGACTGTCACAAACAGAGAGGCATACAGACATTCTTCATGTGGATCTGTAAGCTGTGCAGCAGTATGAAGTCTCCTGTGTATCGAGGGTAGCGGTTATCGTTTTGCTGATACGAAGTTGTATATGGCCTTAGCTTTACCTGAAATCCAAGTAGTAATTAGCAATCCAGTTTATCACGTAACTGGAATCAAGATGATTCTGCCATAGGGACGCCTGACGGTCATCATGGACAGGCCGGACTAGATCAATAATGCGAACTCTACTGCATGCCCGAACTACTTATCCCCGCATCGAGAATGACCAAAGCAAAAAGTTTGGAAAAAATCAATATACACCCAAAAAAATTCCACGAGCTTCAAAGGGTCACAACAGAAGTGTATTGGAAATTGAGAACTCAGGACTCGGCTATTACACGCTTCCACGGACTCCCGAAATTACATAAGGAGTCAATACCGTTATGACCAATCACATCACTCCCGGGGACCCCCAGTTACAATTTGTCAAAAGAAATGTAGAGGAGGTTGAAATATCTCATCAGTAAGCCACAACACTCAGTCAACAATTCAGGGCAATGCTTGGAAAAACTGAGGAATATAAGCACTGAAGAGGACGAAACAATGGTTTCTTTTGATATAAACTCACTGTTCACATCAGTAGACCAGGACACCGCCAAGACAAATGTCACCGAATTATTTGACAGACATGGCGCACCAAATTGATCCATAGAAAAAGAAGACCTTTGCGAATTGCTCGGGTTATACCTGACCATGTATTTTGAATTCAATGGAGAGTACTATAAACCACTACGACAAACACCGATGGGATCTCTGATTTCTGTATTTATTACAGAAATTGTAATGCAAGAAATAGAAAGGACTGTACTTCAGAACACAAACCCCAAGACATGGATCCCTACATGGACGACACTACTCATCATCAAAAGGAGTGGGCTACAACGAACAAGTCAACTGATAAACAGCGTTTTTGATTATACCCTATTTACAATGAAAGAATAAACCGATTGAAAACTGGCATTCTTAGACGTTCTCATCACAAGATTGTCAAACGGACAACTGCAGACAGAAGTTTACAGAAAGGCAACGCATACAGACCAGATTCTCAGCTACCCTAGCAATCATCCAAACTGTCTCAAACAAAACTGTGTCCGGGCCCTTTTCAAGCGTATTGAGACGCACCGCAATACTACGAAGTCAAAAGTCAGAGAAGAGAAAGGCTTGTACAAAGCTTCTCAGCGAAATGGATACCCCAGAAAATTCATCTGGCGGACTCTCAGAAAACCCAATTCAGCCAGCTCATCGGCACAAGAAGGTGAACAGATCATACTTCCATACATAAGAGATATTTCACAAATGACTGCACGGCTGTCACGACAGTACAACACAACCGTGGCCCACAAATATTAGAGCACCCTACGGAGAGCATTGTCAAACCCAGTGGGACGTTTCGATGCAATGTTGAGGACTAACATCGTATACAGGATTCAGTTCGGAGATTGTGACAAACGCTATGTGGGACAAACCTGAAGGAAGCTATCTAACAGAATACTTTAACACAAAATTGCAACCAAAAGACAACCAATTTTCACTCGTCTCCGTGCACGAAGATCAAGACAGACACAAGTTCGACTGAAGTAACGTTCACACATTGGTTCAAGCAAGAACGAAGAAAGAATGTGAATTCATGGGGGCGTGGCACTCCGATGCAAAAGGCACCAACAAACACATTGAAATCGCTCCAGCCTATTGACCACTGCGAATGAAAGAACTACGAAACTACGGAACGTATGGAAGGGGCAGACAAACAAAAAAGTCCAGGGGATTAATCCACTTCCCCGGACTAGCACCGAGCCGAGAAATCGAAGAAAGCCACCGAACGACTCAGCAAAGGGAGGTAGAAAATTAAACATCTAAGAGCAACCAAGTCGGCCAAATAGAGGAAGAAAAACTACAACAAACGGGGAAGTACGAACCCAAGAAGATGAGACTACAATATAAACTAAGAATGGGTTAATCAGACTGAAGTTAAGAAACTACCAAAAATAAAAATGGCCAACAAGAGCAACCGAATTCAATGACGAAGGATCACAAACAAAAACAAACCGAAAACGGACCTAAAACACCCCAAAGGAGCTATCCAACCAACCAATGGAATACTAAGTATACAGACCAAAACGCGACGCAAAACGCAAACGGGCCAATAATATTACAGGAAAGGTATACACGAACTAGCCAGTCACGTGAGAGGATATTAGATGCTTTTCAAAAGCTTTACAAATGCAGCTAGGTAAGGACAAAGTACCCCCTCAACTGAACACTGACGATGTCTCCTCGACTGGGGACGAGACGTTTGCAAGCCAATTACCAAGCTCGGCGAACAGATCACCGGCCATCTGATGAAATACCAGTTGATGCACCCGAGCTACCAATATTTCTACACAATGAAAAGCGGCACTGCGCTATCAGATGTTGTTTAGTCTTAAGAGAATGAATTTATTACTCTAGGACTTTTCTCGGTAAACTAATCTTTTTCCTGATTTTGTATGGAAGGACAAGAGCGAACACATCACCCAGACTGGCTGGAATCGCTGCGATCTTAGTCTGTGGATTGAAGAGGTTTCCAAACGAATCAAAGGTGTAAAGCATCTCATCGCAACCACATATTCGACTGATAGCATGTGTGGGTTGCGACTGCCGTCCAAAAGGGGGAGTGGTCTCATTAGATACCGGAAATCCTCCGGTTGAAACATCAGGTTGCGGTGCACGCCACCAGCCTTCTTTATACTCCGAAATGCAGAAACAGACCTAAGTATAGGGCACCGTGGCGACAGGACCCTCAGACCAATGCAGGTTCGATTCTTGAGTTTGTTGTCAGCTGTGCTATTCCCTCCACTCTGGGCGAGGTGATATTTGCAACCCACTGTCTTGATTTGCGTCTACATGTCTACAGCCCTACTGCAATAAGACAAGCTGGTGATCCAAAGTCAGATGGTGATGACGTGTGTTAGACGTTTTTCACAGCGCGTTGCTAAACATTGTCATATGGCAGGTTCGTTTTAATTTCAAGATATGACTTTCAGCAAACCCAAAAATCCCGCGCAACGTGCAGTGTGAAGTTTGATAACCTCCAATAGGGCTTTCGTCCTGTGAAGCCAATCTATACCGAAAAGCATAGAAGCACTGTAAACCTGTTTCATCCTCATTGGGAATCATCAGTACTGTGCATCTCACGAACCCACAATATGTATGCCAGTAGTTTGAACAATTGACCGTTCTGCCAAGAGCTGGTGATAAGCAGCGTGGTTAACAGCGTGGTTAGACATGAGGTAGTACCACCCAAACTTCAATCATGGAATTCGCGTCACGTGCTCATATACTTGGGTCTCCTCAAATGACGACTTCTTAAACGAAAGCTGCATTCCTCTTGTGAAGCTATTCTCTCTAAGTGTAAGTAAATCACACTGCTTATTAGCCGCTCGTAGCCGAAAGGTCAATTGTCCAAACTACTAGGCGGGAGGTTCTGGGCTCAAAACTCTCTGGAGTTCCGTGGGACGTGTTTAAATGACGATTCCCGACGAGGACGAAATAAGTGTACAGTGCTTTTCTTCCTCAGATTGGGTTCACTTGCAGAACGGAATCTTCCTTGAAAATTCTGAGTAAACCATGTTTTCATCCACCTAGTTGGTACAGCTCACCGAACAAAAGGACCGCAAACAGCTGAATGTATCGAACAATTGTTGTTGTTCGGCGGTCATCACTGAATCATCCCTCACGTGTGCAGTTTGCATCATGACCCAGCTAGCACCACCCTGGGATACGTCGATGACGCACTGGTGGGCTCGGCTAAACGTGGATACACGTATTTTTTTAGCAGGATCGTGCAGTACCCGCTGGGGTCATCATTAAAGGCTCAGACGTGCCATATAATCCAGAAACCATGCAACTGCTTCGAAGTGTCGAAAATTAGGTGAAGCGGACGAGGATCCCGTCAGACTACACAGAATTCGGTTGTACTTTTCCATGAAGTCAGCTTGAAACATGGTCATGCACGGCCACTCTGTAGTTTGCTCTGTCAGAATTGTGTCCAGTGTAGCCAGTGCATAAACCTCCAAGGCCTGAATTACGTTTGTTACTTTGCATAGTTTGTGGCGTTGAAACGGCATATCATATCCGGGGTCGCATGCGTCAGGCTACAGTAAGGGCTGTATTATTGTATGGATGCGAGGTATGGCCTCTGCAAACAGATGATGTGAGACCTCTCTATGTTTTGATCACCAATGCCCCATAGCGTTGCTGGTGTCGGATGGCTTCAACGAATTCGTAACGAGGTAATCAGAAAATGGTTGTGCAGTAGATACTTCAGTCGCAGAAAATATTGTGCACCGTCAGCTGCGGTGGATCGAACATGTGCTACGCATGCCGAAACCCTATCTACCGAAACGAGTGTTGTTCCCTGTGCCTCTTTCAGAATGGTGCAAATCGCGATGTGGACAACGTATGACTTAGCAGAAGGGTCTGAAAGAGATCACGAAGAGTTTAGGTGTTGTTCGTGCGGCACGCCTTCCAGGCTGGGGTCCCCGTGACCCCTCCTGCGCTTAGATGGAGAAATTGCAAGAAATGGAGGCTAATCGATGTCAGTGACGTTCGTGCTGTCAGTTTCTCCCCCAGATTGTCTGGTTGAGCGCTTGGAGGTATAGGGACCTCAGAATGCTTGCAATAGGCCAGGACCAGGGCGCTCCCTCACCCACTTCTTTTGTCTTCCCACTCTAAGGCTTTTAACATAATTAGATGAAATTTATGGTTGTACGGCAGCGAAGCACCAGTAGCAACATTGATGTTACTGTCTCTGATGATGATGCAACTTCCTTTTCCCTCGTAGTCAGAGTTTTTCTCTATAGGCAGCCAAATTTGTTTGACAGTACTGCTTATCGACAAGTTAGAAAGCCATAGTGTATTCATTTTCACCTCCGCATCATTCTTCATGAAAAATTGTATTATTAATTTATAACAGGACGAGAATGCTATGTATGTGTATTCATTATGCACTTGAGTCAATGTGTAAGACAACAATTTTGGATCGATCGGTTTGAAAACAAACTAATAAATGGTTCCATGAGTAGGCAGCAAGAAGCAGGAGATGGTGGCCCGTTTATGCTATGGCTGACACAGTCAGTAACCTTAGATACTCCTGCACTACTCGTTTCGGGGTCAAAGAATGTGAACTACGAACTCTCACTGGTCGGTTTTCGAAGCTCTTGGAACACCATCGAAATAAGAAGACAGCCAGTTTACTCGCAACCAAACAGAGTAGATCAAAATTATCAGGCTAGTTGAGAATATGCATTGTTGCCCAGGAAGTACATTTAACATCGCATGAGAAAAGCCTGGGTAGAATTGAAAGGTTTTTCTATCTAAAATGTGCTGTCCGCAAATAGCCTTATCCATACAGCGGAATAACAATATTTTTTTCTGCTCACTTTCTCCTCGCTGATGCGATCCGTCCGTTTTGGCTCAGTTCTATAGGTGTTCTCGTATTTGACGCTCTTCATCACTCGGTAAACGCCAAACAAACTTGACCTGCCCAGAGACTTTCGAGAACCGACACTCCATTTACTAACTCGTCGCGGAAACATTGAAGGTCGACGGGCATCCTTTGGTGTAATGCTGGGATTTCTGTTGTCCATTCTCGTGAGGTAGTAACAACAGTTTTATCCGTCTTCACATATCAGAATAAAGTTGACCTATGCACACATTGCTTGATGGTTGGTCCTGATCTGGTCTGTTAAACAACATAGTAATGCAGTATTTGAGCTTAGCTGAAGATTATGAATACTTATCAAGAAGGAACAAGTCGGTAAACAAGCTACCTCCTTAAGTTGATAAACAAACCCTGGGTTCCTCAGGATTCTTAGTCTACAAGGCCCTATATGGATTTACACACACGCAATGCGAAATAAGGTCTGATCACAGGATCACAAAGAACAAGTTCACTCTTTCAGTATAAAGGTTTTATTTTAGCAGATCACCACCGGATCAAGTTTAACCGCCCAAGTATATAATCAGTTTACCTCTTCACGTGAAGATCTTTTCTAAATGACTTCTCATTACCACTCTCTTGGTGTCCGACTGGAGTCTAAAGTGTCCTGTTTAAAAAATGAAGGCAGTCCAGCGTCAAGACGTTCTGAGAGGGCTGCGGCAGAGAATAACTACCATTCGGGACAGTTTATCCTGGCATCAGTTAGTCTTGAACTTTCCATCAGAACACTTTGGGATCGATACTGAGCCACTTCAGGGGTTTCATCCAGATATATATTGAGAAAGAGTAGGACACCATAGCATGAAAAACATCTAGGTATTCAGTCGCACAACTTTTAAATGGCTTCAGAGAAGAAAAAATTGTTCCAATGCTCAGACCGCCGAAATACACAGTTAAGTATCTTAAAATCAGTAAATGAAAAAGCTAACGGTACCAAAGTTTGCATCGGTGAAGCTCACTAGCAATGTCGTCACTGACCAAATCCGCTGTATAGGTGGACAAGCAATAATTAACTTTTACTTGATTGAATAACAAACCAGTAAGTCTACATGGTGATGGGTATCGTAAACAAATTCTTGAATCATATGGTTGGAGGAGATAGGCAAGATACTGAATTGTCCCACGACAAAACTTTTTTGTCAAGGAATGCACGGAATACGTGAAAACTATACGGGATCCTCCAATTTTGCGCATAAACGTCATAAGTTATTCACAAAACGCACATATAAGCTATGGTCTGTGCTCGGAAAATCACAAAAAAAAGGGAAAACATATCAAATATCAACCAAATCAAGGGCCTGTGTACTCTCATGAATTCACTCACCGTCCCGATGTACGTGTAATCCGTTGTGATGGTCACAGAACTTGGTACATCTTATAAAGCCATTCTTGCAATCAGGTCATCTCCAACGGCAACCTTACTTAGACACCAGCAGATTTGACCTTGCAATTGTCTGATGTGTCTGATGTCAATGAATCAGTGTACAGCACAAAGAAGTGACCTGGATTGAGTGTGGTAATAAAAAAATATAGTTACAATGCACTGTGTTATTGTTTGAACGAATAACTAAAACAACCATCTGGTGTAATAAGCCATAGGCTTATATAATCTTATATAGTAGCGGAAACCCGGTTAACAAGCTAGACAAATGACGAACCTGCTAGAGTTCCAAAGACATTCAGCACTGCAAATTAACGTTTAATGGATATCAAGTCCCATGAACTCAGGTTGCACCTTATTCCGACGCTTGTGTTTATTCAGTTCATATGCAGATACGTCAGCATTAGTATCATCATCATCATCATCGACAGCATGACATCAGTGTTCAACACCGATGCTTCACTGCCGTACACATATGCAGATACGCAGGGTTCGAATCTGTAACTACACGGTTGGCTGATATGTTCTCACACAAACAAAACGATCTCATGGAAACTACTAAAAAGTAACCGCCCACTGAGAGCCAGCGTTTGAAAGGGCACTAAAAATATAAACGGTATTTTCCCTCAACTAGTTGTAATATCTGGGGGGTTTAACATGTTGCAGGACGTTTGAAGATTCAGCAGATGCTGGACAGTGCGGCGGATGTTGTAGTGACAACTGCTCATCTAAGCGGATCGGCTACTAATGGTACGAAACAAGCAGGGCACATAACCCACACTAATGGCAGTCAGCAGAATCGGAAAAAAGGACGGCACAGCAGTGAGGCACATAAAAGGCAACAACGGTAAGTGATACGTAAGCCTACCGATGCGGCTGGTTATACAGTGCAAAAGGCTGAGAAAGTAGACAGTATACTTGTGAACTAGTAGAAAAAAACGGAAATGGGAATTATCCGGAAAAACAGCAACTAGATTACTTAGTTACAAAGCAACAAAACTAAATAAAAATGCGCGCTTAGGCCCAATCAGAAAAAAAAACGAAAAAGTGATAGTCAATAAGTACTATCAGGGCATAAATGAAAATAACAGTCAATGGAGCCAATTCGGAGTAGACGATGATGTCATCAGCTGCAGCCCAACGGTCCCAGATGGAATCCTGGGATCAGCCGTTTTGTCAACGAGCAGACGATCACAAATAAACATGGTACACACCATACTTCTAACGAAGAGGGATAGGTGACTAGAACAGTTAAACCAGACACCACAGCACTTCAGCCTCAAACAAATGACGTACAAGAAAATGAAGCATAACTTCATACGCAGGAGAGACAACCGCGCCGCACTTACACATGGTCCACTGAGTGTTTCTCATCAGGTAAACACAAACCAATGTGATTAGGTTCAGGTGTGTTCTTCCCGAGTGTGGGGTCATTGGAATCAAAAACCAAAACAGTCGAACTGCATTAGCTCAATACGGGTGAATAACACTCAGGTGTCGGCCTCGAATTAGGAATGTTTACTAAGTGGATATCGTAGGCTGAACAAAATAAGGAAGCGAACACTTACAGGGGCAAACGATGACGCGTATATTTTATATCCAAAAACAAATCATTAAGTTACCGGACCGATATCTTGCTCACGTGTGCTCACAACAGTAACGAATGTGTGACCATATCGGTGGAAGGCATCTACTCGCGCTGGATACGCTGGAGACACGTAGTCTACATGCTCAGCCTCAGTCGAATTGCCCGAAAAACACGAAATTGAATGTGTACTCAGTGGCACCGTGGAACAAACGCACTCCCCACGTTGTCATTAGTAAAATGATTGTTCAAGCAATTTAATAATGGATTAGTCCCAGGATCACACCGGATTCCAGATTGATGGTCGGGACAAGTGAACGGGTTGTTTACTCAGACCTATCCCCTTGGTTGTGGGACACCAAAGTGGTCAACGATTTTTGGGTACAGCTTAAAACCCAGCATCTTTTGTCAGGAAATTTCTGGGTAGAACATGCAGAATCATTTGCTGCAGAAAGTTATTTGTGACTACTAGTCTCCTTGATCGCAGCTTGAAAAGCACTGAGATTTCAGGGTGTATGTTCCTGGTCATTACGAACGCTTTCTCAAAGTAGCCAGAGGTGGGTGGCGGAGCTGCGACTGCGGAAATAATATCCATGATTGGCAGATGGCTTGCGTAGTTATATGCCCGAAGCTTTGGGTAGCAATTAAAAGAGCTAAGTTCCTCACTTCCAAAAGAATTCATAAGTGATTTCAGGAGAAGCCATCACCTAGCGGCAAGACTCAATCGACGATACGGGATGATGCCGCATTTCGTCACTACCCGCTTCGGGGACGTTGAGAAGGATGGGACCTGGAGTATTCGAACAACACAGTGGAAGTTGAATTCGGGGAATATATTTGGATACGCCACATAAATCGAACGCGCATTCGATACAGATTTACCTAAGGATAACATAATTCATTGTCTTTTGCACTTTGTTTTGGGTGACGGCGACACTCAGAAAACCACTGAGACTGAAAATGTAACTGCTTCATCCCCACCAAGCATCGCATAAGCTCAAATGCGACATTCCTTAGGCTCCAAGTCACCTATTATCAGACTTGTTATCAGTCCTCGTTTTAAATCTTACAATGAATAGCTGGAGTAATTTCAAGAAAACTGTTTAGGAAACCAAGATTTTGTGCGACGTCCGTGTGACCAACCAGCTACCCTGATATTTTTCATTTCATAATAATTGGTTTCTTTGCTGTATTGATGGTTATGTTGTGACGCTTGTATCCACAGGTACAACCGGTACTGAGGCAGCATCACGGCGTCAGGGTCTTCTTGCTTAGATTGGATCGGCAACGGCTGTATACACGCCGTATATATATATATATATGCCTTAGGTACGAGTAAAAGAACTCCTCCTGTTGAACAGTTTGAATCAGTCCAGTAATCACCAGTTTGCGTTCGGCTGGAATCCAGATACTTCAACCGCTAAACATCTTATCACTTATGGATACCATGAGAGCAAAACTTCACTCAGTTGACGTGTTACAAGTGCGGCTTCCAGTTTGTCGATTTGTCTTGGAGTTTTGTTTATCGCACGTCGTAGGCCCGGACTTTGTTCACCAAAAGTACCAAGACAGACGTTACATCCATCTGATCCACGTGATCAAGTTGTACGTTGTGTGCCTTTCGGGATCGCAAATTTCTAACATCGATTTCTACGTTCGTTTATTCTTTACCTGCATGAAGCGCACTACAGTTGAAAAAAATGCTCGGAACATTACCACACCACAAAAACTGTTAGGATTTTTATGGTGCTTTTTCTGCCCGAAGTAACTCAGTGTATTAAGGTAAACTATGACACAGCAATTTGTTCACCGACGACGCAGTAATTTGTGAGCTGACTATTTGTAGGCCCATAACAATCTGAATTCGATCATGTTTTTCCTTCCAAATATTAACCGTCAAATCGCAACTAAGTCCTTTTACCAAGTACCTATGTCCTAGAACTAGGCGGATAGATACGAGGAAACAACTCATTCACTTGTCCCGACCATCAGTCTACGACTAATCCATTGTTGAATTGCTTGAACAATCATTTTACTAAGGACAACGTGGGGTGTGCGTTTGTTCCACGGTGCCACTGAGTACACATTTAATTTCGTGTTATTCGGGCAATTCGACTGAGGCTGAGCATGTAGACTACGTGTCTCCAGCGTATCCAGCGCGAGTAGATGCCTTCCACCGATATGGTCACACATTCGTTACTGTTGTGAGCACACGTGAGCAAGATATCGGTCCGGTAACTTAATGATTTGTTTTTGGATATAAAATATACGCGTCATCGTTTGCCCCTGTAAGTGTTCGCTTCCTTATTTTGTTCAGCCTACGATATCCACTTAGTAAACATTCCTAATTCGAGGCCGACACCTGAGTGTTATTCACCCGTATTGAGCTAATGCAGTTCGACTGTTTTGGTTTTTGATTCCAATGACCACACACTCGGGAAGAACACACCTGAACCTAATCACATTGGTTTGTGTTTACCTGATGAGAAACACTCAGTGGACCATGTGTAAGTGCGGCGCGGTTGTCTCTGCTGTGAATGAAGTAATTTTCTCGTATTTGAAATGATAATGCATTTGTATCTGCAAATCAATTCGGTTTTCACGGGAGACTCAACTGAATCTATCGTTTATGATATTCTTCATTTGAATGTGCTGAACATAGGCCTCCTCTTGTTCCGGTTGGCACAATAATCGAGATGTCGCAGTGTATTTTCGTAAATGTAACTACTCACAAGTTTGCTGAAAACTCTTCAGCAGCCCACGACCGATTTCGCCCTCATTGGGGCTCATCAGATAGGCGCAGCCCCCGAGTCTCCGTCAAATTTATGTTGTTCTTGAAACCAAATTACACGAAATTAGCGAACTATACTTATTTGCTTAAAAACATTATACACGAGAGATTCAAATGGGTTCCAGGTGAGCTTCCTGTGAAAACCATAGTGCTTTGCAAATGAGTGTATCGATCGAAATCAATACAATCTGTGTTCAAGTAGATTATAAGTTTCACGGAAACTCGGGGGCTGCGCCTATCTGATGAGCTCCAATGAGGGCGAAATCGGTCGTGGGCTGCTGAAGAGTTTTCAGCAAACTTGTGAGTAGTTTCCTTTATGGAAATGACGCATTCTCTTCAAGTTGTGTGTGATGCTGATGAAATCGCATTTCCTCCATTTGAATTGGTGTTCTTTGCTTGGGAACATGACTCGGGAGCATGAAAACTGCAGACGAGCGGCTTGTGAGTAAAACTGGGTGGGGATAAACTACTGATGAATAATCAAAATAAGTTTGAAATATAAACGCTGGTTATAGCCAGTTCCAAAGAAGGTTCGATAGTAAGTAATGAAACGTCGAATTTTTTATATTTTATACGTTGAACGAAATTCAAATGTGACATTCTGTTTGCATTTTTCCCTGATTAGAAGTTTTCTACTCCGTTGCATTCATTGTATTGAGTTATATAGGTTTACGATTAAAAAACGTTTACGGTTGTGTTGGTGTACTGCAGTGTCATAGGACCGATCCTACTGCGCAAGTCTTTACGGTCTAAGGCGGACTGGAAAGACTGAGCTTCCTCCTAACAGGCCACTCCTTTCTCAGTACGGATGGGCATCGTATACCATCAATGTGACTTGGACGAATAGCTGCCTTCCAAACCTGTCTGTCGAGTGCCAGGTGTTTCCTTGTTGTGTTACTCTATTAGTACAAATGACACCTTTGCTAGCAGTTGAAATAAGGGACCTTAAGAAAACAACAGCCTTGCTTGTTGACACTACCCTGGTTCGGTACCTTCAATATCGGAGCAACCTATAGAAGTTAATAACTTTATTGCACTTGTTCAATGCTTCTTTGCTTTACCTTAAGGGACTGGGGTAAGTAGGGAATATTTTGTCCGGGAGTTCCAGTGCAAATGAAAATATTATATTGTAAGGGCCTAAACAGTCAAAGTGACCATAGTGTGTACATCTTATGCTCTCTTTCCTTCCACAGGCAACATGAATTCACTCTGCCGATTGTAGCCGAAACTTTTTTACCGTGAACAGGTAATAACCCGGCCATGCAAGACACAGGCAGTCATTCCCAAACTGAGCAGTGTGTGATCTCTGTCTAGAAACATCATTATCCTCCTTACATGGCTGAGGACCCCGTAGGATGGGGCATAACAATCGTCCTAGCAGGGACTGGCTGTCACTTCTTGACCAGACTACCTGGTCACAATTTCTCTATTTGTGAACTGCGCTTTTGGTGGGTAAGATTCGAAAGAATGTTTGACAGGTATCCGCAAGCGCACTTAGGTTCCGACCCAAAACATAGATGTATCCAATCTAATGAAGTGGAAAATGTAGAAACTCTTGATTCGGTCATTTTCTCGGAGCCCTTTGCAACAGGTCCTCACAAGGTTGCTGAAAACTCTTCGGCAGCCCACGACAGGTTTTGCCCTTCTTGGGGCTCATCAGGTAGGCGCAGTCCCCGAGTTTCCGTCAACCTTATGTTCTACTTGAATCCAAATTGGACTGATTTTGAGAAATACACTCATTTGCAAATCAATTTGTTCTCGATTGTGATACGCAATATGCTGGTATTGTGACCGAATTCGGAACCATCTGTAAATATTCTCCGAGGAATATGCTTCATGCTTTTCAAATCGATCAGCGGGTATATGGAAGCGGAAAAAACGGAGGACAAGTCATGACTTAAACCAAGATCCGGTGACCTACTTTATTGTAGCAAAAGAGTTTTACTTGTTCCAGAGCACTTGACCGATAGATATAAACCGGCGTGTAACACGTAGTTAGATCCACATTCATATGCGATGTAGCGAAGTGTGGTTATTGGTTCTAGGATGATGAAAGCCACAGACTTAACCACCGAGGTTACAGTCGGTACAGAGTTTCATTGAGACATCACAACCTAACTACATTATTTCCGGTCTGATCGTGAATCTGTTCATCCAAGCCCAATCGCACAATTTGAAACCGTGCGTAAAAACACCCTTGAGATTATTACGCAACTGCTGACCGGGCATCGCTATTGCGTGTCATTTGGCGTCCAAAAGCTTGGGTCCTGTGTCTGAAATGGAGCTTCGTCGGATTTTTTAAGCTGTAGTTTTACTCTGTTATCAGTACTGTATGCTTTTCAGGCGGGAAATTGATTCCGGAAGTTCTCTTCCATTTCTACAGCTCTATGAATATTAGTATCGCACCGAAACTGACAGAACACCAGCCAACAACTTCCTGAAACCATCGTTCCAACCCTCATACGGAACACAGTTTCTTCTTTGAAACGGAATGCAACGAATAACTTGAAGGAAATCGACATTATTGTCATTCTACCAGCGGACAAGGAACACCTTAAAGCCATCGTGGGCAGACCAAGGTACACAAAAAATGCACCAGCTCTGCTCGAGGACACCACCATATATAGGTGGCAAATTAAATTAACAGAGGCCTCGAAAGAATCCGAGATGTACAGAGAAACACAAGAGGTAAATATCAGTAAGTGAGAGCTCCTTGCTCGAATAATCCTAGCTTCTGAGGACTCCTAAAAGCACCCGAATAAACGACACCATTGGGGCTCATTGTGTCACTCCGTGGAACGCCAACATACATTTCCTCAAAATAATTGTGGAAAATGTTGAAATACCTTACTAGTAAAAACCGGCATTTTGTCAGCAATGTGAAGCAATTCTTGGACAGCCCGAAGGATATACAACTCTAGGAAGACACAATCGTCGTATCATTTCGTGTGTGCTCACTCCGTGTACCTCAGTTCCACCAAGAAAATCGTGGCTGAACTGTTGGATAGCGATGGAATTTCAAACTGGCCTCTAAAGACAGAAGACGTCTGAGAATTCCTCAACCATTGCCTTGCCACATATTTCAGCTGCAAAGCATAGCATTGCGAATAAATAAGAGTTACGCCGATAGAAAGAATTGTGAAAATTACAATGCCAAAATCGGAAGGAAGTGGACTTCAAGATCTAAGTCCAAAGCAATGCATCCGCTACCTAAACAATGCCTTTGTCGTTATCAAAAAGGTAGAACTACAGCAGGCAGATGAGTTACTGAACAACAATTTTGACATTAAACTTACAACTGGAGAAGAAAACGACAGGAAAATGGCGTTCTTTGACGCCACCAGATTGCCAGAAGGATAACGACAAACTGAAGTTTTCGGAAAATTGACTCACCTATTACAAATCATGAACTACCGTAGTAACTGCTCCACTAGTCGCAAACAAGCCTGCAGCCGGGACACATTAAAATCCTCTTATTAGCTCCAAACGAAGGGACAATAACTAGTCCATTTTACAGACTGCTTGTCATCAAAATGAAACCCATGAAAGCAGAGCATTCGAAATGCATTCACATGCTTCTTAGCAAATCAAGCAAGTTTCCTAAACGTGGGACGAAGATAGACTATAGATTCACTTTGCACGAATACAGGCGTGCAGTACTAGTGATTGTAATCAGAGGTGAGTCAGAGGTGTAATATCAGTGAAGTTTGCTGCTTCCCTACCAAAAAATCATGTCAGACTTTCTTGACGAAATTCCTGTGGTGAAAAGGTAAACAAAGAGGGAACGTAGAGTGGAGGAGCTAGTCCTAATACGTTACCAACTTTCCACAGATTTTTGTCGGACGTTCAATCGAAACGTCTTATGGTGGGTTTGGACGTTCAAGTAGCCTGAGTAATTTATCCTAGATAGACAGCAGTGCCTAGTATTTGAGGAAATGCCCGAAAATCCATTTTTCTATAAGAATCTGGAATATGTGTGGTTCTGAATGATAGTGAAGCTGGTACTGCCCACGAAAACCAAAGACCTTCCGGTTGAATTCTATCGAATCCAAATTAGTCAGCCGGAATTTTTTTATTTTTCCAGCTTCGACGAAGTACACAGAACTATAACCATCGTTGTTTCGAGGAGCAAAATTATTGAAAACTAGGGACAAATTTGGTGCTTTGACGGCCCCAGAATTTCCATTTCGTGGGATGAACTTCTTTTGTTCCTCAGGTCGGCATCATTTGACGGGTTTTCAGTTATCTAGAACCTATGAAGCAGTCAACGTCATGAACTGCTGGCGATTGCATGGCTGACGTCTCTTACCAGTCTGTTGGACTTGCTTCTTTTGTGGGTCACACATTTCAGAGATTTTCATTTGGATCCAAAGTCTACGTTGCCGGAGGGGTGAAGATACTCCATGTAGTGTGAACTGACGACTTCTTGACAGCTTGTTTAGTTCAGAGTAATCGTCAACATAGACACCTCCTAGGTGTACCGGAATAAGCAACAGCGCGTTCAATACCAATCCGAAGAACGCATCGTCAAACGGGATCATCCTCGTAAATCTAGACCCGATATACAGGTCCAGTGCCAATTTTGAACCAACCAGTATGGTTGCACCACTCACGTATGAGGGATAGTAGTCATAAGGATAGGCATCCTCGTCAATTGCCCACTTTGAATTTTCCCGGGTTACTGGCGGAAATGTGCGCTGGTTCCCAAAAAGTAGCCATCTGTAAAAACGAAGATCAAGGTTCTTCAGTAGAGCTAGTACATTACGCGGGTTTACAAACATGTCGTCGTCGACAAATAAAATCCATTGGGCTTCGGGACAAAACGAGAGTGTCCACTGTAACCCAAACAGCACTTTAAGTGTGTTATTGTAATAGTCATCGTGAAAGTCTTGCTGGATTACGTCAGCAAATCGTCCGGCTTCACGGGCTACCCGTTGGTTCCAGGTCGCGTTATCTGTCGATCCGAGCAGAAATACATGACGGACTGTTCGGCCAGCCCAACAACTACTGTTTGCCCAAAGACCTCTGATGGCATTCCGTTCAACTACATGATTATGAGCAGACTTTATGAGCAGTAGAAGATCCACTCGAGCAGTTTCACGATTGCTACAAACCTTTGGTTGGTTTATCAACAACTTATAATCTTGCCATTCTGGTGCGTCATTTAGAATGGATCTCCTCTGTTTAAACTGACAGATTTTCTCAACAACGTCTTTATTTTGCATATAGTTGAATAGTTCTGTTCCAAAAAACGTATATTTGCGAATTGTTGACACCGGCGTTTCCAAACTGACGAATGTTCCATTGCTGCAGTTTTTTACAATAAATGCTCCTGGTCCGTAGTACTTGGCTCCGTCAAGTTCTGTAAGTGCTTTCCAGCGAATTACTTCATTAGGTTTTAACTTGAGCGCATCCATTCTTTTCTGTTGACTTCTGTCGTACAAATCAACCGATTTTGAAAGCTTAGACTTATTTCCATGAGACAGCGTCGATAGCCACAGAATGATGAATAAGGTGGTTGCGAGCTGGAATGCAACGGCAGTAAAAATTAATCTCATGCTAAACAGTATGTTGACAAAATTCGCCGCATTATACCTGCCTCATGCCTTTGTCAGATCACGTGTTCCGCATTTTATCGATCTGTCGACGAACTTAAAATGCAGTACGGCCATGACTCATGTCATCTGATCAACAGCTGGCATTGTTGTCTGTTTATCAGGAACGTGAATTCATCGCAGTGTGAGGATATTCTGCAATTTTCAATTGAGAGATCGCCTGTCTATGAGGCCAATCTATACTGGGAAACCGAGGAGCCCTGCACAGCTGCTTCATCCTTAATGGGGATCACCAGCGATGCGAATCCCAAAAAACTCAAGGAGTTGTGAACCTGCGACCTTGCAGCTAGTCTTTGATCACTTAACCGTTCGGCCACGGGTTACTGAAAAGCGTTGTGACTGGTTCTCACTGTTGATTACTTTTGATAAGAATGAAGCAGCTGTAAAGTGATCTCGGCTTTCCACCATGGGCTGACCTCAATGATATGATGAAATCTCAGTTTAACGTACGGATTTGCTGCAATGTTATGCAAGCACAAAACGGCTGAGAAAATTGTTGGACAGCTGCAATTTGAAACGTTCCTTTAAGGAACATGCCCAACACTGTGGAGCAGCACTACAGAGCACTCAGCAACCTTCTGTTAGCGACTCTGAGACCGATTTCGTCCATAAGCCCCAAGGAATGCAGAAGAAGCGCGCCTCCTACACGTTTGATATGACTTTTCAAAGAATTTAGAGTATTTTCCAAAACTACCGAAGTCGGAAGCTCTTGCCATGAGACTGCAGTATAATTAACCCAAACCGAGTTACGTAAGGGGACTCGAGTACTCTGTGTCCACCATTCAAAGTTCCATAAAATGACCCAGGAGCGGACGAGAAAGCAACAGTGAGTGTTCAATAGGACCCTAAGTACATACGAATAAGACGTTCTTGGACAATAGTCAAACCCGCGACCTCTTGCTTATTGGACTTGGACTTGCTTGGATTCCAATCTAGATTATGAAAATCTCCATCCGTCCCGCATCAAGGTTCATTAAAGTCATCTAAGCGTCTGACGCCTTCAAGGTAAGACGGCGGAAGTTACACGAAGGGTTAACGAATTGCCTTGGCAGGCATAGGCTCCTAAATAAGTGTGACCGATCAAGGTGGAAGGTAAGTGCAAATGTGCGCCTAACTTTGAGGAGTTCCCATAGGATTTTACTCGCTAGAGGTTCCAGGTTTATCTTCCATCCAAGTTTGTCTATTTTTGTCCGCGTAATATGTGCAGACCTCTTTTTCCCCAAATGCTTCAATAACTGATCATTGTCACATTAACTTTCCCGAATCAATATTACAAATACTACCAATACTACCAATACTAAAAGCGGTTTGCTGAGGCAACCCGAAACACGCCTTATAGTGTTGGAGGGAATTCAAGCTAAAGCTGCAAATCCGTTTGAAAAACCGTCATAAATTAGCAAAGATCGGAACATATGTTTAAGGAACCGCTAATCCCTGGAAAATTTTACGCAAATTTCAGGTCACAAACTTGCACTTCTGACTGGTAGTAAATGTTATCTTGGTTGCATTTTCCGGGGGACGTGTCCACAAAATACATTTCAGTTACAGCAGGCTGCAAAAATCACATCTGCAGACACTTCGTTGTAGCATTAGACCATCCACCATGTTCTACTTGTTAGAGCAGTAGGACAAGACTAGACGAATCCTTAGGATGCCGAGACTAGGAGAAGTTGTACGTGTTGATGTTACACTTTTTAGGAAACAAGCCGTCCATTATTCAGTGAATCGGGCCTTCGACTTATGTCCTGTCGTTTGTTTTTCATTGGATCTAAGCTAATGAAGAACATTTAATTGTTTCCCTGTCCACTAACACACAAAATTCAATGCAATATTTGCTTGGCTTGTTGGGCTTGTGTGCATGTAACCACTTGCGCTTATCAATGGGGCATCAACAGTCCATCAGTCGAGGCGGAATAACTTGGCATGTATTTCCTTACAATTTGTTGTAAGGGTTTTCATTGCGGAAGCGTCTGCAAGCAAAGGTACCCATTTTCGCCTCCCATCATTGGAGGTGAGGATTCTTTTGGAATCAAAACTTCGCCGTTATCACTCTTCACCAGAACGGGATGGTCTCGAACACAAATCCTCACAGATTAATGTTTACCATGAAATCCGCATGCATAACGTCAAACGGCAAACGTCTTGCTTTCGTCAAACTACAAATAAAATTCAGTACACAGCTGGACGTTTAATGAATGCAAATATTGCTCCAATGGGGAATCCAATACACAGTATATTAACATACTGAAGTACTCCATTCCTCAGCTTAGCCCTATGCTCCCCTGAACCTTTCTCAGTTTTCGGTGTAACCCACGAGGCTGTGCCAACACCGAACCTTCCAAAAATCTGCGACGGAAATAAAGGACGCTCCTGGTATATTTCCACCGAGTAATCCAGAACAGATCCGTAAAACATAAAAAGACTCCTCATCAGTTGACCCACCTACCTCATAAATACACAGAAAACAGCGTCGCACTGCCCCCAGTTAAGATGCAACACCAGGGATTTGCATTAGTTGTGCTAATAGTAATAATAATAGGTCGAAATCAGTCCAATTTGGGTTCAAGTAGAACATAAGGTTGACGGAAACTCGGGGACTGCGCCTACCTGATGAGCCCCAAGAAGGGCGAAACCGGTCGTGGGCTGTCGAAGAGTTTTCAGCAACCTTGTGAGTAGTTTCCTTCATGAAAATATACTGCGACATCTCGAATATCGTACCAACTGAAACATGAGGCGGCCTGTGTGCAGCACATTCAGTTGAAGAACATCATAAACGAGAGACTCACTTGAGTCTCCCGTGAAAAACCAAATTGATTTGCAAATGAGTGTATTTGTCGAAATAATAGGTTTAGTTCTCTAGTTGTATGGAGCATGTCAATTGAGGCATGATCGGCCGTTACCACCTAAACGCGGCAGGAAACACCAAAGCGGTGGGGAAGGCAAAACCAAGGGGAGAACCTTACCGCGTGATCAGTAGTCGTAAATTGTGGAAAACAAAAAAATTAGAACAATGGGGCATGAGATACGGCTCGTTCAGTAATGAGACCGATTGACTTGTGCTGTAATCGTTGCCAGCTAGATCCTTAGGCGGTTGACTTAACGCCAAGGTCAAGAGAAGCTCAATTGTGGCGCTCAGTATTAGCACACTGAAACTGAATCTTCGAAAGCTACGATATGTCCTTGATGAACTAAAACAGACAGGCAGTTGAGTTCAGAATACCAGCCGAAACTTTTGAGCCCCATCTAGGCATCCCGGGGTCCTGGTGATGCTACGAAAGTATTCCACCAGAATTTTCCCGCCAGAGGTACGATTGCTTCAGTGGACAATGAAATTTGGCGAGGTGCAAAATATGAAAGTAGATTAGTGTGGTTTTTGGTTTGAGCACATACGCAACAAAATGCAACATTTTGGCGTAAAAAGTTTTATTCCACTCACAAAGGTTTTGCATCTGAGAGCACTGTGCGGCCAAGGAGCCTCCTCAAGTAAAGATGAAGAGATGGAGAAATTCGTGTTGTTGACAAGTGGCTTGTTTTGTCTCAGAGGTGTGGCTTACAGTGAAACTAAGTAGACTCAGCGGTGCCGCTGTTAGAGGGAAGTCAGCTGTAAAGTATTCTGGAGCGCTAGTGCATACGGCCGAATGAGCACCATAAGTGAAATCGTTAAATATGTTGCCGGGGAAAACCATACTTGCATCGCAAAACCGTGGTGGCTATACCCGAACGAAAGGCTTCATCGGATTAGAACGTCCCAGAGAAGATTAGAGGAAGGTAAACTATTTGTTCATTGTTGCAGGTAGAGGAACGAGTGGGCGAGAGGGGGCAGTCAAGAGTAGGAACAGAATGACTTTTGGTGTGCCATTAGACTGGGTATGACAGTGCTGTGCCTCGGTTTATGGACAGCTCCGTAAAGAGTGTCGAGGCTGTGGCGATGGGGGTGTGCATTCCTGTGGCAGCTGAATCCGGATTAGACGGAGAGACCGACACAGGTAAAGTCAAAGTAATGTGGAATCACGGGCAATTTCGATTCAGTTGTAGTTGCATGGGCATGTGCGTGTAAAGCGGGAACCAAACAGAATGGACGATGGCCAGGCGGAACTTCCTTTTTTCAGGTGCTACCAAAATTCGAGGCTTAAATGGGACCTGCATGCATTTAGTGCTCTCTCCTTGACCTACCTTTACTAGCGACAATGTTTGGCAAGTTTGTTGGTCCGATGAAGCTATGTTCCGGGCTCTATGTAAGACATTCGTGGGACTCGGATATCTAGGTGACTAGCATTTTGCTCCTTGCTTACCATTTCGTTCCAAAAACTGCATCTTTTACCACCCATAATCTGACCCCACCTCCACTTTTTCCCCTTAGAATTAGTGCTACACCTCTCGAGCTACACAAAGTACTAAGTAATGGTCGCTTTCCCCACTTTATTTACTGCTGTTTACCCCAGACTCTACTGGAAGCCTGAAATCTTGTCGAACTCCCTCCAATATTTTCCTGGTTGGTGACACCGGATTCTCCCTACCTGTCTTAAGCGCTTTCTGGTTCGTAACGCATCCCCCGGCAAAACACGCCTTTCAGTTAATTAGTTATCCTTTCTCCCGAACTGCTTTCAGATACACGCACACTTCAGTTACTTGAAAGCCACCCGAATCCCTTACTACTTTTCTCCTCAAATGATCCTCAGGGAGACGAGAAAACACGCTTTCACCTAGGCAGCTTAACATTAAACTAGCCCGACTTCCCAGAAAAACGCTACAGATACCCTCACCAACTCTGATCACCAGTCGCACACGGCAATCCTAGTGGTTGAGATGGCACCCGCCTCCACATTTAGGTTCATTTTTCTCTAACAGTTTAGATCTGACTAGCGCAGCCCAGCTTTTCTCCGCTCTCGCACACGCTCGGGCTTATGTGTTAAGCATAGAATGAACTTAAAATTAACTTTGTCCAGACTAGCGTCAGGGTCCATTCTCCATACAAAATAACTGAAGCTGGGATCTCATCTCTCCGGCCAACTCGAGTTGCACTCTGAAGTCTGTCGTCCCAATGTTAAAAATAATATCTGGTTACCAACCCAGTGTGCTGTTCTAAACCGCCGGATATTTTTCATTTCTATCGAGTTTGGAAAATACTCTCCCTTTTCTTGTTTAGATCCATGGATTAGGTGCAGCAGTTTTAATGCATTTTCTGATTACTGACCGCACCTTAGCCAATATTAGCAATGTTTATACCCAGCTGCTGTGTGGCATACCATCAGGCATGATCGTAATGGTACAGTCAAAATGGGAGCGTCGCTGCTGGGATTTTTGGGTACTCAGGATTGCGTGGAAACGGGAAAGTCACACAAATAGTAAGCATTATTCAACGCAGATGCGGCCAGGCCCGAAATAGCACGATCTAAATGCAGCAAACGTCGAGGGAAGAGAAGCACATTTTTCAGAGTTTTTCTATCTTCAGGGAAACGTATTGCACCTAAGCAATATCAGACAGTTACAATTTGAGGGTGGCGAGCAACAGGAAAGCCGGGGAATGCAAAACCAAGGCATCCTGTCTGGTATGTGATAGAAAAACTGCAAATTGAGGAAATTAATGAACCAGAAAAACAGATCTAATAAAGCGGCAGTACTGAAGCGATCCGGCCGGTAAATTTGAACAAAAACTGAAAACATCTGCTGGAGCTCCGTGAGCTTGGATAGTTTGGTTGATGGCCAGGGCCACGAAACGCGTGAGTGAGGATGATGAAGCGGAGGAATTTGCGATACGGTTAACTGGTAGCAGGAATAGCAGAATCGTGATGTACAGTGAAATCGTATAGACTAACCGGTGTTGTTGTTGGAGCGAAGTAGGGTGTACACGTTCCCTGTGAAGGAGAATAATCACTAGCGCACAGGACGGAATGCAAACTAAAAAGGGAATAATTTCCTTAGTGGAGGGTACAAATTGAAAGTCCACCACGATGTTAAGATCCGAACGAATAGTTCAGCGAATTAGAAAGAACTCATCCTGGAGCTGGCCTAGGCCAGGCAGAGAATTTAGTCGTACTTGCAGGTACACGAACGAGTGGACGACGGTTTCAATCGCGAAGTGACGCATGGCAAAAAGGCATATAGGTGCTAGCGTTGGATGCTATTAGTGAAGAACTGAGAACTTCACGACGTTTTCTAATGTTTACTTATTTTATGTGACTACTCTAGGGAGTGGTAGAGAAGTGTGCGTGTGTTACATTTGGTTGAACAAGTGGGCTTTGGTGCGGTGCAACCCCAACTGTGGCGAGGGCGGCTAAAACTTTGCACGCCAATGTAAGTCATGGGGGCCGCTGAGTATCTTCAGGCCATCCTGTGTATATCTTTTTTAGAAGACAAAAGGTCAGTTTTCCATTGTCTGTAGCATATAGCGTTGCCAGATAAGTGAAACAACCGGGAAAAGTCCAATCCAGCAGCTACAAACAGATGACAACGGCGCTCTCTTTTCAGTTCCTGAATTAAAGGCGAGGGTCAGAACCACCGGAGATGGGCAGTGCACCCGTCCTACTGGAGGGTGGCAGGTATATGAACGCAACATGGTGCGAACCACCAAGGCGACCCTTCCTGCAGGGCGCATCCAACAACACGGGGTTTTCATCCCTCGTGCATGCCAACAGATCTGCAAGGTGGCAAGCCATAAAGAAGTCGTAATTGCGACTTGCACAATAGTGAACTTCGGCTACCATATATTTTCTCCCGGGCCAGTAAAACTGCTCAGTCAGTTCGGACAAGCACACAGAAGACAGCCGCTGGAAAAGGCAGATAGCGGAGGTGTCAAATGAGATGGCAGCTACCACTGAGGCAATGGGAACAGAATGGAGCTATTTAGAGCATGTGCCTTACGGCTAAATGGGGACGGAGCGTTCGTGCGAGCTCCCGTTCAAAGCAGACGCGCACCCAATGTTGTGTGTATTAGATTGGTTGTGAAGCCATATAAGAATTTCACCTGTTACGCATCGTCAGAGGACTATTTTTAGGTGTATAACGCGCTCTAATAGTGCAAAAATCTAACTTCGGTTTGTTTTATATCAGTTGGTAAGAGCTGGGCAAAACAGAGCACCAGTCGTTAGACAGAGCTGACAGAGTAATCCAGGGTTGGGACAAGTCTAGAACGAGGCAGAAGTTGTCTGGGGAAAGGCCAGGCCAGTAACGCAGCACACTTAGGTCGAGTATGCATTCAACAGGCACCTGTTGCTTGGAGCAAATCAAGGAGATATCAGCGTATATTAACGGGATCTTTTGTCCACAAACCGTATCGTCGCTAAACTCAAATGTACATTGGACCTGGTTTGTAGGGGAGATCGGGGAGTGGTTGAGTATTAAGTAAGGTGGCAGCAGCTTCACAAGTAAGTAATTTATCTACAGAGTGAGAAATTGTATGATGTTGTGCGCTATTTCAAAGCTGTTTGGTGAGACTGTTCCAGATGCAAACGTAGTAAACTAGGAAGAATTTGCGGCATATGATAGTACGAGCTAGAGGGTACACCAAGAAGTTGCTGGAGTTACGGAATTTATAGCGAGGACGTGAATATATTTTTAGCCTACCCTCTGCTATGAAGGCATTTTGGTGCGACAGACGGTGTAGGAGATATTGATTTAGCCTAAACCGCCTGGGTAGTAATGGTTCAAGTCCCAAGGTTACGCAGTGTGAGCCATAGGAGAGAGGGTTGGACTGCGGGAACAGCTTTTTGGTGTATGAGCGCTGGATGCCATCAAGTGCTAGTTTGCCGCTTCGGGTATAGGGGAAAGAGAATGCAGGGCAGAATTTCATGATTGGTCGTAAGCAATGCTTAAAAATAGCGACCTTTATGTCTCGAAGATGAAAGGGGCGTAATATCAGAAAACAAAGCCTATGTGCTCGGGCCACCTGGAACTGAACTTGGTGGGAGAAGCCGAGGGTACAAGAGTATCTCAGATCAAGGTCTTTGACCGTTGTAAAATAAGTTAACGGTTTGCCGTTAATTGTACACACATCTGAGAGTGAGCAGCGGCGAGATGTTATTTTGGACTTGGTCGAACAGAAGCTTCGGCCAGAGGCATTTAACCAGCGAGCCAGAATCTAATTCTTGTTGGATCTGATGAAGGGCAAGAGTTTTCGCGGATGATGGAAATGTGTAGACGGTTTGTGCTTCGTCTGCAAAAAGGAATGGCTTACCGTGGGACAGGGCGCCGAAGACGCGATTGATATACAGGAGGAAGGGGATGGAACCTAACTCGTTCCCTTGAATGACTCAACCAGTGATCGATAGTGAAGGTGATTGTTTGTTACCGTTCGGAGTTGTGTTTTATCAAATAGGTAGTAGGTGAACCACCGAAATAAGGACCCACTGATGCCAACGGCACTAGGTTTCCTTAGCAGACAGAGCATGAGAGACCCGGTAAAAACCCAGGTAAACTACTGCAGTGGAGTGCTTGAACTCGTAGGCTTCTGTGATGGTCCCGAAGAGCTGAAGTTGGCAGACACTGACGAATCTCTGAGACAGAAATCCGTACTGCCGGTCATCTGTGACATTTGTAGCCACGAGGAACTTGGTTAATGGGCCTTTGGCCAGACGTTCAAGGGTCCTCATGAAAGGGGGTGTGGTGGATTCTTCTGTAGTAGGAAGCAGTTTGTCTAGGTCCGGGATTGAAATGAGGGCGGACTGTGGGTTGCTTCGATTATGAGGGGACGATTCAGAGGGGGTAAAAATATTTGTGGCAAGGCTTTTGATATCTTGACTGCCATGTCTCAGAAAACGGGGTGGTAAACCACCGCCATCCGGCGCAACAGAGTCCTTAAGAGGTTAAAAAGGGCAAAAACATCATCTAGGGAGCTAGTTATGTTGCATAGAAACGGGTGGCTACTCTGGTGCGGAGATGTGAAATTTGCGGCAGAGATTACGGTTTGAGTTCTGGAGGAAGGGGCAAGTAGCAGCTAGCAAAGTAGACGTTCCAATGGTCTGCTACTTAACGGAGCCCGTAATAAGACAACCGTCGGTGGAACGCAAACAAGCAATTGAGTTACTCTTTGGGGTACAACGCCCACGGAAAAGTCGGCCGAATACTTTAGAGTAAGAAGGGGCTCCGGGGGCGGTGCTCTGTTCACGGCATTCTAAAGATTACCGCAGGGACTCTTGTTTGGTTGGGATCTAACTGATGAGAAGTATTAGAATTGTAAGATTTCCGATAGTCTCTCCCAGGGTGGTGTATTTTTGTATCCAAGGTTTTATAACTCATCATGGCGAGTGACACCGGGTTGGAAACGGTAGGAGGTGGTACTGGTGCGTTGTGTATATGTCGAGAGGAAGAAGTCGCTTAGAAGCCATCAGGGATGAAAAGCTTGTGAAATATCCGATGAGAGGAGGTGAAACAGGGAAGGACTTGGGGGGCATTTGAGCCATAACCGACTGCGCTGCAGGAAACGGCACAGTGATCACTTCCTGGGAAGCGTAGACCTACTGCGGCTGGGGCCAGATGATCCCCGTTTGAAAATATTAGGTCTAGAGTATGTAGGCCACGAGCGGAGCTACGTACAACTTGGGACCAACCCTCAAAACTAATTTAGGCATGCAGCGAGTCGTGACATTTAGGGCCGGTAGTGGAAGACAAGGAGATATCCCGTAGGCTGAAGTTACCCAGCACAGATTTGGACGAGTAAGGAACGGCATGTGCATTGGAGATAATACAAGTTAGCAATACAAGTAGAGGAGGGGACTGGTGGTAGCAGTTGCAATCCATCAGTACATGGCGGTTGGTCCGTTCTCTAGAGATCCAGATATCCTCTGGAATCACCTCCAGGGTAGATTCTTCAATGATGGTTGTGCGATGTGGGATGGGTGGCACAGCCATCGCCCCTTAGGTTTTTCCCGTTAGAGCAGTGGATAATATAACCAGGGATTGAAACAGCCGTGTCTGGATTTTCAACTGAAAGCCATGTTTCAGTCACATAAATTAGACTTAGTCGTGCAACGGCGCTAGTCGCTCGGGGATTGTGGAATTACGGCAGTCACCAGCGGGCACTGAACAGCATTATTTTCAGGGTTATTCGTGAGCAAATGGTCCTAAGTTGGAAGTTGCTAACCTTGCTTACGTTGGAGTTTGGTACTTTGAGGAAGTAAAGTGGAGATAGGGCTACATGAAGCCCGGTTCACTGGGCGTGTGTTTGGAGTCCGGGGTGCGTATTCAGCAATGCTTGCAGAAGGGTAAATAGTAGGCAAAGTAGGTCCGAACCCACGGCAGGAGGAGGGCATGCAGGTGAATTAAGAGTCGTCGGCTGTGTCATCTTCCGCATCGTCAGGAGGTGTAGAAGTGGGTATGGTCCAGAAAGAATTGGTGGCTGTGGAGGGATGGGTGGCAGCCTAAAATCATGTTCAGGTGGGACGAAAGTGGGTGAGCAGGGTAATGTAAGCGGATGGGGGTCAAAGCTAGCTACTGGTTGGTACAGATGTGATCTGTTACCATGCCCATCATACTTGTGATTTGATGTACCTTTTAAAAGTCGTGCTGGTGGAGATGTACGTCTCTTCGGGGGAGGCGGAGGCAGCAGTGGAGTACGTAACTGCCTAATAGAGATTTCAGGCCAATGGTAAGCTGGTGGAAGGGGGAAAAAGGTGATATGGATTGAGGTTATCTAACTGCATTTGCGGCTTAAGGATCCTACCATGGACCACGTTTGTTATGGTTTGGGGGGGCATGGGTGTGGTCAAGTTTGTGGACAAAAGGAAAAGAGTGGGAAATCGGGGGGTTAGTGCGATAGAAGGCGTTACGATACAAGGCTTTCACAGCAGGTATTCGAGCCCGAAGAAGCGCTTTGCTGAGAAGAGACGGCTTCATTAGGTCAGGGGACTGGAGCAAGAATAGTAATGCTTATTCCCAACTGGTGGGCGGCATACCGTCAGGCATGATCATAATGTTACAGTCACAGTAAAGGTATGACTAGCGGGATTTGTGGGTACGGAAAAGGGATGGCGTCACAAACAGTCGGTATTATTTGATGTAGACACGGCCACGCGTAAACCAGCACGGGCAGGGAAACAAAGTTACCAAGGCTTTTGGAGGGGAACATATCAAGCTGAGACGAGATCAGATCAGGTTTGAAGGTGGCGGGCAAAAAACAAAACAAGGGAGGACAAAAAAAGGCATCCTGCATGTCATGCGATGAAAAAACTGTGAATTCTGGAAGATGATGAACCAGAACAACGGATCTGGTGAAGCGGCAGAATTTCTGTGAGCTGACTGGTCAGTGGTATCGTGGCCTCGGACTGTTGGGCTTATGGCTAGGGTGAGCGGGGATGATGAAGTGGAGGGATTAGCAATATGGATAAATGGTAGCAGGAATCTTGGACTCACGGTGCACAGTAAAACACTAGAGACACTCGTGCCACTGTTGGAGTGGTGTTTGGTGTAAAAT
>SJOL01001962.1:820148-833076 GCA_004794785.1 Opisthorchis felineus | reverse complement strand
AAGAGGATGGGACCTAGCACGCTCCCCTGAATGACTCCACTGGTGACCGGTAGTGGGGATGAATGTTTGTCACCAATTTGTGTTATTTGTGACCTATCAGATAGATAGGACGTGAAAAACTGAAATAAGGATCCAGTGATGCCAACAGAATGAAGGTTTTTCAGTAGGGATGCGTGAGGGACCTGGTCAAACGCTTTCTGGATGTCCAAATAGACTGTAACAATAGAGTGTCTGGCATCATGGGCTGCTGTGACGGTCTCAAAGAAGTGAAGTTGGCAGTCATTGACGGATCTCTGAGATAGGAATCCGTACTGTCGATCATCTATGGCATTTGTAGCTAGGAGGAACCAAATTAACGGGCCTTTGACCAGCCGTTCAAGGGTTCGCATTAAAAGGGGGTATGATGGATCCCTCTGTAGTTGGAAGTAGTTTGCTTCGATCCGGATTTAAAAAGAGGGCGAACAACAGATCGTTTCCACTGGGAGGGGACGATTCCACATGTGATTAAATGATTAAAAAGATTTAAGACAAGGGTTTTGACCTCTTGACCGCCTTGTCTCAGGGCACGTGATGGTATGCCGTCGGCCCCCGGCACGGTGGATTCTTTGAGGGTTTGAAGAAGGGCTGATACATCAGCTAGGGAGATGGTCACGTTGCTAAGAGACGGGCGGTTACTCAGCTGTGGAGATGCAAAGTGTGCAGCAGGGATTGTGGGACTGAGTTTGGGAGGAAAGGGCACGTAGCAGCTGGCAAAGTGAGCGTTCAGGTGGTCGGCTATATTGACAGGATCGGTGATAAAACTACCGTCGGTGGAACGCAGACAAGTAACTGAGTGACTGTTTGGGGGTACACCGCCCACGGAATACGCGGCTGAGTAATTTACAGCGAGAAGAGCCCCTGAGAGTGGTGTTCTCTTCACGACATTCGAGGGATACCCGTAAGGACTATGGGTCAGGTGAAAGCTTGCTGATGGGGAGTATTAATGAGAAACCCCGAGTTTTCCGATATCATCTGCCAGCTCGGCGTATTTTATTGTCCAAGGTTTTCAATAACTTATCATGGCGGGAGATATCAGGGTGAAAACTCTCAATGGGAGAAGCAAGGTTGAGAGAGGTCAATAGGTTTCTGTAGGAGATATCACAAATGCGTTGTGTGTTTGCCGAGAGAAAGAAGTCGTTCCAGTCCCGGGAGGCCAGCAAGGATGAAAAAGCCCGCAAAATATCCGGGGTCAGGAGATGAAAGGGGGAAGGACTCAGAGAAACAGTTTCTCCATACCTGACTGCGTTGCTCGAAACGACGCAGTGATCGCTACCTGGGAAGCATGGACCAACTGCGGCCGTAGCCAGATGACCCTCATTTGAGAATATTAGGTCTAAGGTAGGTTGGCCACGAGTGGGGCTGCGCACAATCTGGGACCAACTCTCTACAAGAAGTCAGGCAAGCAGCGAGACGCAACAAGTAGGGCCCAAAATAGGAGACCAGGAAGTATCCGGTAGGTTGAAGTCATCCAGCACGAATTTAGATGAATGGGAAAGGGCATGTGCAATGGAGATTATACTGGGCAAGTCCGTTATCGAAGCGAGGGAGGGGGCGGTGGTAGATCGATACAACCTATAAGTACAGGTCGTTTAGTCTGTTCTACGGAGATCCAGATGACCTCTGGAATCCCTTCCAGGCTGGAGTCATCGATGGGGGTTGCACGGAGTTCCGATTTGGAATAGATGGCACAGCCTCCATTCCTTGAGTTCCACCTGTCATAGCGGTGGGCATTATAACCAGGGATTGAAACAGCCGTGTCTGGAGTTTCAACTGAGTGCCACACACACAAATCAGACTTGGTTGCGCGACGGCGATAATGGCACGGGGAGTATGGACTTTTGGCCGCAGTGAGTGAGCGTTAAACAGCATCATTGATAGGTCCATTGCCGGGCACATCATACTAATTAGGAATCTACCAATCTCGTTTATGGTGGAGTTTGGTACCAGGGAGAAATGGGTGGGGGTTAAGGGTACATGAAGTAGAGTTGACTAGGCGTGTGTCCGGACTAGGTCGAAGCGTATTCACCACTGGGGGTAGGGGGTGAATGGTGGGTGAGGTAGTTTCGAATCCATGGCATAAGGTAGAGTATGAGGTTCATTATGGGGTAGGGAATATCTCCTGAAGGCTGGGGTGCAGTTGGAAGGGTTTGAGAGTTGGGAAGGGTTTCGGGACATGAAATCATTCGCATCGGCAGGAGGTGTGGGGAGTGATATGGTGCAGAAAGAGGCGGTGGGTGTGGGGGGATGGGTGGCATCCGAAAATGGTCTACAGTTGGGACGGAAGTAGGTAAGCAGGATGATAGAAGCACATAAGGGTCTGAGCTGGCCGCCGATATTTGCGGATGTGAGGTTTTGCCAAGCTCGCGGTACGTGTGGTTTGATGTACTTGCCACGTAATTGTGGGGAGCGGAGTCCAGTTATCTTGTGAAGAACAAGGGACAGATTCTCGAGGGTGTAGTTGAGGGGGCCTTGCTTATCGCGGCCTTGACGATAAATGTTTCAGTCCGAAGGCGTATTTTGGCGGAGGTGGAACGCGGAGAGACCGGAGGTCAGGGGGTCTGTGACGAGCCCAGGAGCTGTCATTGTCTGGTGTAGTCAGCTTTGGCTGGGAGGCGTGCCGCGTCAGTCGTCAACACCACGTTAGCCACGTTAGCACCAGGAGAGAGTTCTACAGGACTGGTGGGGGCACCTGCAATTTTCGCGGATGGTGAAGCAGAACGTCCATTTGCAGGAGCGATGGATGGCTCATAGTCTTGTAAGGCTATGAAGCAAAAAGCTTCTGGATAGGTTGGTGTGGTTCCAGTGCTGGGAGCAATCACAGAGCACTGAGAGTATAAGGGTTCCGTGGGGGTGTCAACGTACGTACTGGTAGTTGATGGCGCAACGGGTTTAGGTACGACAGCAAACGAAGGGTCAGATTTTCGGGGATGCCGTTGAGGGTGCGTTACGTATCGTGGCCTTAACAAGAAATGACTGAGACCGAAGGCGTACTTTGGCGGAGGTGGAAAGCGGACAGACAGCGGATCAGGGGGCCTGTGACGAGAACGAGTGCTGTCAACAACTGGTGTATCCATCGCTCTAGTTGGGAGGCGTACCGAATCAGTCGTTGCAACACCAGGAAAGAGTTCTACAGGGCTGACGAAAAAGCAAAATGTCTATTTTTAGAAGCGATGGAGGGCTCAGGGTCTTGCAAGGCTATGAAGCTTGAGGCCGCTGAATAGCGTAGTGCGGGTTTAGTGCTGGGAGCAATCACAGAGCGTTGAGAGTCTAAGGGTACCATGGGAGCGTTCACGCAAGTACTGGCGGTTGATGGGGCTACAGGTTCAAGTGACCTTTTGGTAAGCTGTCTTTGCATTCGAGTACGGGCAGCTTTAATTTTTATGGTATGTAATTTTTTGGTAGGGGAGAGAAGAGCCTGGGATGTTAGCAGACGCGCGGCATCCTTTTCATCCCGGAATTACATTATTATTGGCAGCACATGGATGGTTTCAGCTTTCGGGGCCGTCGAGCTATACACGTGGTGTTCAGCATGCTACATGCAGTCAGGATGGCAGTTTTGATATGTTCAAGCGGAATTTTCTCAGAAGCTTTTAATATCGGGACCTGATGCCGGCATTCGACTCGTTGACGAATCTCAGACGCAATCATGTCAATAAGAATTGACACTTTTTCTAGATTGGTTTGATCGCGTGTTGCGTCAGGATTTAACAGACATGCAATAGACTGTATGGTCCGGAGGGAGGACATTTCATTTTCCATAGTGTGCAGACATTTTCTGAGATTTTCCAGGTCTTTCTGGACCTGATATCCTACTGGCAGCTGTAAGAGAAGAGTGTTGCCAGGTTGAGGAGGTAAAGATATGTCAGTTGGTACTACCGAAAAATCTGAGCTTGCTTGTAGTAGCGTCCTTGCCGGCCTCGAAAGGTGAGGGGGTTGGGAGCTGTGTCTTCTGGCTGTGAGGCGCTCCTCTGAACATACTAAGGAGATAGATTATGGGGATTTGTGGTCCAGCAACCGCTTTGAGGGGGGAGACGGGAGCGGTGTCATAATGAGATACCCGGAGCAGGTTGAGGAATAATTGATTCGGGGGAATACAGTTGAGACAGCACTAAGTTAGTAGGAAAACTCTAGATTGTATTGCGATGGTCTCAGTCAGTCTTAGCCACCTATATGAGCTGGTAGTTTAGATAGAACGGTGGAAGCGTGGGACAGTAACAGCACGTCGACAGGGACGATTATTTTGATGAGGACTAACGTGCTGGACGAACTGGGGACTAACACTGACAAGATTAGGCCTACTGAAGAAGGGAGACCTGTTGGCCTTTGTGATCGCAGCTAATTGGGGGACCACCGTAAATAAATAGCTATCTAGTATAAAAAATGGCAAAAGGACTATGAATGGGCTAGAATACAAAAACCGTTTCCACAATACCTGATCTTGAAATTTTAGTTGCCAGAGGGAAGACGAATCACGTGTCTTCGGACCCCGTGACTAGCTATTCCAAGTAATTACCGTTACGGACGATAATGACCTCTGGCCGCAGGTCGAGTTTTCTGGTGCACTGCTTGATAACAGCATGGAAGTATTAGGGTTCTCGATGCCCAATCAACTAGCCACATGGAACTTACGTCGATCGTAGAGTTTAGCTGCACGAACCCATCTGACGCACACGACTAACACGATCCTCGCTGCCAACATTTGTGCCGCCAGTTTTCCAAACACAAAGGTTTTCATGTGATACTGTTCGCCCATCAGTTCCCTGAACAAGCCAAACAGTTTGCGCATAGCAGAAAAGCGTTCACTTTCCATGAAGGCATACATAGCCGGACGTCCGGTATCCGTGACATGTGTGACCAGGAAGGTTTAGAGCTTGCATCTACAGGCCTGATATACATTGCTTTCAAAAGACTCAACCAAATCGGTTTGTCGCGTGTTTTTCAGCAACATCTACTTCATCAGGGAAGCGTCGAAACAGCGCTATCTGTTGCCATCTGTAGAGGCATAGGCGGTTGTAGTAACCTTCCCCCGACTCCAAAACGAGCACACGTCCGGACTAGCGATGCTTTTCCAGGACCGAGACCATATCATCTGTCGCAGCGAAACTCAACTACTCCTCACATACTCAGCAGAGGTGGCCGACATTAGCGGCGGTAGTGAGTGGTAAAGACCTTGCTGAATTCATTGGCTACAAACTACCGCACTTCACACGACAGCGTTCCACACTGCAGCAGGTCCCTGTATGTGCCAAACCCCTCTTTGGTACACCGTCCGTTTACCGGAAGCTAATTATACGAAGACTTGGAAACCTTGTGATTGCGTTTCATGTAATTAAAGGTGACTATAAGATGGTTCCTGTGTCTCCTTAGACAAAAACAAACTGGAACGTCGCTGCTTTGTGTACTGTTTGTAATAAGCAAAATCGCTCAACTTGCCAGCCTCTTCGGATCCCTCAAATTCCCGTTAATTATGACGGTGGCCTGCTGCACTCGTAGTATGCTTGCTCGTAACGCAAAACGGCGTTGATGCTTAGATTACATGCTGCACGCACAAATACTATATACTCACCCTTCATGTATTCGTTTGGCGCTTTCTCAAATACCGTGAAGAACGCAAACCGGACAGCAGCCAACTTCTCAGCAAACTAATCTGAGGCCATATATGAAACCGTAGCACTGAAAACCTACAACGAAAATGCGCGACAAATGTTAAGAAGAGAGACGGGATTAAGTAAAACAAACATCAACAAGATGAAAGCGGATTGATGTAGTATTTCGCCGTAAGCAAACATGCAGCAAAATGGTTCATTTTGGGTAAAAAATTTTATTCGACAAATTAAGGCTTCGGAGAAACCAGCGTCTGCTGCTTAACGCAGTACGCACGCTATGCAAGCACCGGAGGACAGTGATTCTCCGAAAATGGGTGTTTATGACAATTTCAGCGGAAGGAAAACTTAAAGAAGCTCATTAGCAGAAGCCCAGTAAGCAAGGTTGCGCATCACCAATACTTACATATTAGTCAATGAAGCTAGTGGGTACCGTACACTAAACTGGCCCCATTTTTGAAGAACACCGTCCCCGGTGTACCATGGCCTACGTGGATCGGCCGGTGCTAGTGGAGCGGTGTGTGAGGCTGGCGAGCCTGTTCGGAGGTTGCTGCGTCTGGGGTTGCGTCGGCCACGTGGGACAACCTGTTAGCTCTGTGGCCTGTATGCACATGTATAGAGCCATGGAATTTTCGGTAGGACCACCAGTGTGTGGTTACCATCCTAGCGTAGTCTGCAACTACGTAGTACGCGAGCTATTGAAGCACCAGTGGACAGTGTTTCTCCGAAGGCTGGTGTTCACGACAATTTCTGTGGAGGAAAAGAAGACAGTTCATGAGCCGAAGCCCAGTAGGCAAGGTTGTATATCAGCAAGACTTACATATAAGTCACTCAAACTGGCAGGTCCTGTATACTGCACTCAGCCGCGCCTTGAATGCACAATGCTTTTTTCTGCAAAACCCTTGCGAGTGAAATAACACTTTTTACGCCAAAATGTTGCATTTTGTCGCATAGGTGCTCAGACTAAACATCATCTGCACCTGCCGGCATTATTTTTGTTTTTAATTTGTTTTGTTTAATTAACCTCCTTTCGAAATTTTTGGCGCACATTCAACTTGGTGTGCTTTGGCTTCGGAGGTGGCTTCACACGCATTTGTTGAGAAATTAGGCGCTGTATCCTTTTCATCCTTCACGGCATTTGGGAAGGCCTTAAATCAGTGCATGAAGCATAACTATGTGGCATTTGTGTGTTCATCTAGTAATCGAAGCACCAACGCTGTTTTGCGTTACGAATGCCTGCCACATTAAACACGCCACCGGTGGCCATCGGTGGCCATCGGTGGCCAAGGGTGGCAAATAGGGGTGGCACGTTACGCTTGCCACCGGTGGCTAAAGTCGACCAAAAGTGGCAACCGAAAAAAATTTCCTGCAACTTTTTTGCCCTTTTTCAGCCGGATATGACTAACGGTTGCATCCCTTAATTAGCTGACGCATATGTACCGCCTAACTGACTGCGTCCCAGATTATTCGGCCACACCACCTAACCTCATGGCAACTGAATTATAACGGAACGCCCTAACTAATTGCTAACCGCGTCATGCATGAGACAACAGGTTGCATGGTCAAAGGATAACGAGGCAAGTGCAAAAATATAAATGTAATAATAACAATAGAATAACATTACTGCTTTTTGTAAATCCACCTCAACTTTTCTGTTTTCAGGGGTTAAACCAAACGCTTCCTTGAACCAAGACTGATTTGTCTTCTTTACAAAAACCGCTGTGACAGTCGAGTGTGTAGCCACAGAGTACATAGCATCTAAAGCGGCGAGTGTCGGTATAGAACAATTATCTTATCGTTTGTTAAACTTGGTAAATGTGTGCATGAGATAGGTCTTCTTATCTTCGCCTTTTGACCAAGTTAGTTGGTCTGTGAAGCCAGAAGCAAAAAAAGCAAGTAGCATATACCTGAGTGACAGACAGAGGTTACAGCAGCTCAGTATCGAGAAAGGAACAATTTTTATTAATAAAGTGCTGGCGGGGTGAAGGCCATCACTTATTGTTCGCTGAATTCCGTGTCCAAGAATCTAACCAAGAAAGCATCCAAATTTTCCATTTTGGTCATCATGTTGATCGCTTCCAAGTTGCACTTCTGTACTTTTGCGTGGATGCACACAATATGGCGCGCTTCTCTCCATACTTCAGCCGTACATCCATCTTTTCCCAACGGTAAGCAAAATATTTAAAGTTCTTTGGACCCATCGTTTTTCACCTCCACCACAAGTGAATGAGTACTTGGGATTAGGTTTTCTGAAAAATGGGCTGGTCATTGCAAAAAATTACCTTTCGCGGACGCCATGAGCGGAAGGTTAAACCATGGGATGAAAGTGGTGCACCTCCCCAACAGTCATCTCTCGGTAGTCAGTCAGTCGTGTAAGCAGAATTTTATGCTGCCCATTCAGCGATACGTCGTTGCATTTGAACGGCGAGATTACGCGGCCCGAAAACATCCTTCCCCAGTTTACCCGAAAATGATTCAAACGAAAATGCGATCCAAGAATCCATTTACCCTCACATAATCCGCCAAATATTTGACGGGCATAGGCCCGTGGTCCGTATACGTTCGAAAAGCCTGTACGTAAACGTGTGTTTCACTTTGAGCAAAGTCAACGTAAGTTTTAAAAAATATGTCGGGAAAATATATAAACAGCAATAAACATATTGAGGTAATTTCCATAAAAGGTGGCGTCAATCCAATCTGCAAGTACAACAGGTCCCACGCAAAGTAGAGTGTCTAAACTCTGTTGCTTTCCAGAGACCGGAATATAACCGAAGTATTATAATGGTTTCGGTGCTCCCATACATTGCCGCCTCCACAGAGTAAACCGACCCGAAAAGATAATTCACACTTTCTGAAATGATAATGCCTTCGCCTCTCCGCCGCACCACGTTCATAATTCTTAGGATACTTAAGGTAAACAAAAACCGTTACCTGAGTGCAGTACATTTACTTTACACTGGTCGACGACCGTCCAGAAATGGACAAAATAGCGAAACGATTGAGCGGATGACGCCTAAGTTTGCTGGAACCAGACTTAGCGCAATGCGCGATATATTAGATCGGTTGTGCATTCAAACAAACCAGCTCCAAATATGACATTTTAAATAGAGCCCCAGTATCCAGCAAATCCCCGTTACATTGGTTTTGAGAAGGCTTTTGTGCAATAAATACAATGTTTGGCTTGTGTTCATAAACGAAATCAGTGGTAATAACGTTTCAACACTTAGCCACCTTTGGCCACCTAAGCCACCCTTAGCCACCGCCGGCCATGTGTTTGCTGGGGTACTACAAATGCAGCGGGTGACTTCCAAGACCAAAGGAAAGTCGGGGAATCCGACGAATCTAGTAAGATGAGCCTGTTTTGTAATAAAAAACGGTACACGAAGCACCGGCTGTCTAGTGCGGTTTTGTCTACGGAGGGAAGGGAAACACCTCGCAGACACCTCTTATTTTCTTCAACAAAGTTTTTTGTACAGTCAGCTTCCGATTAATTGACGGCTGACCGAAGCAGAGTTGGGCACCCGCAGGGCCCTTCTGAAATATGGAACGCCGTCGTGTGAGGCGCGGCAGTTCGTGGCCGATGAATTCGGCAAGATCCTTACCACTCAGGATATATACAACCACCGCCGGAAGTGTCGACCGGCTATGTTGAGTAGGTGCCGCATAGTTGGGTTTTATTGTGGCAGATGATATGCCTTCGGTCCTAGCGAAACTTTGGGAGACCGGACGCGTGCTTGTGTCGCAGTCAGAGGAAGTTCAATATAGCCGCACGTGCTTCTCCCAGTGGCAGCAGATAGCGTTGTTCCGACGTTTTCCAGATGTAGTAAATGTAGACGGAAGGCACGCAACAAACAGTTTTGGGTACGTTTTTTAAAGCAATTAATATTCGGCCTGTAGATACAAGCTGTATACTTTCATGATAACGGACGGCAGGGGTACCGGTCATCCGGTAATGTATGCGTTCCTGGGGAGTGGACAGTTTGCTCCTTTGCGTAAACTGTTCGACTCATTCAAGGAAATGATGGGGGAGCAGTATCCATTTAGAACTCCCGTTATGGACAAGCTGGCTGCGCACATGCGGGATGAAAGAGTCGTTTATTGCTATGACGTAATGCTGTGCTACTTTCATATCAGAAAAACTATCAGGCAGCACGTATGCATCATACAATATCCATGTATTTAAGGTCATAGACACCCTGCGAACGGCCGGCACATATTCCACAGCGTGGCTTGCATGGACAACGCCATACAGTAGTTTTTTTGTCTATCGTAGTACAAGCACACAGATTCCGGTAAGATCTGCAGCTTCTGCGCTTCACGGACCCACGATATGTCTCTTATCTTACGGCCCGCTCTTTGTACATCACACGAAAATGGGCCGTACACACACAATCCGAAATGGTTCACTTTGGTAATGGGACAAACAACCGTCTGGAATATGCGAACGGCCGCCTTAAAGACAGGGTGTACCACTCCGACACACTGGAGCACGCAATATAAAAGGTGGCTCGGCACACCGAGTGGCTAATGAGAGAAGTCGAGATGCATATGTCGTATCCATGTGACCGACGGCAAATCCTGGAGGGTGAGAGCTAGGTTTTAAACGTGGCCTGTCGAGTGACTACGTATGCATGTTCTCTCGTTTTGAGGTACTTGCGGCCGCGACCGCTAAGGCTGCACTTGTAACGGTTACCCTCCCGTTTAATTACTCCTCCAAGCAATTTCGGACCTGCACCTGCTACCTCCATTTTGTTTTGCCCGCCTCACAAGCACGCGTCAACATCGTGCCAATGAATACGACCTTTGGCCAACAGCAGGTTCCGTGAACTCGTTAAGGGCACAATATGATTTCACATTGTTGTTTTTCACGGTCCACTAGACGTATATAAGGACATACCTCGGCCAACCTAAAGACACTCAACACTCTTAACACTCTGGACACAATCAACACACTCAGCACACACCGCAAACGCGCACCACACGGCACGCCAGAATGCAGGCAGGCTCAACAAACCAGCACAGCCCGCCTCAACTGCACGCCGCATCGGCCCTTGTAGCTGGCGTCAACAGACGTCAGGCCACGGACAACAAGGGACAAGTGTGGCGATAATGTTGCCAAGAGAACACTCCCTGCATCTGGCCTCTCTTCGTTCAATCTCACCAAGAACCCTACTAACCGATAAGTCCCTCCAATCTTGTGTGCTTTATTTTTGCATTGTATTTGCATTCATACGGTGCATCTAACTTTGTAATCTATCTAAACGTAATACTCAACCTTTATTAGTGTCTCTCACTTTTGATATTCGACCTCAACGTCTTATTACCAGAGCACTAATACACTATCATAGTGTTGGAACAAACAATAAAACTAAACAACTGTACCGAGTGGTGAATAAGCTTCAGGGGCTGAAACCTAGAAGGGCCACAGCCATGTTTAAGCAATTGGTTGTTCAGGGAAAAATCCTGCTGCGTCAAGGCTCAAAGTCTGCAACTGACGGCCTGCCGTCGGTGGTCCAGGATACTGCACCTCAACCCAGATGGCGGTCTAGGGACACAGACTTGGGCTTTTGTGCGCTCCGTGACCGGCCGACTACTGCCAGTGACCGCTGGTGTTCAACTGATAGTGTATTATATCACGCCGACTGTTGTGATGGTGGACCTTGCCAGCTGTGCGGTGACGCTCTTCAGGCTTGTCCCAAAAGTGAGTCCACTGAAGAACAACGTACTTTTGGTTCTTAGCCCCCTCACGGCCAGAAAACGCAAAGGTGTGCTTGCCACCCGGTCCGCCAAGAGGGCGTCTTATGATGTTGACCTGGACTGAAGCACAGAATCCCAGCACAGTGTGTCCCGGAAGTCTGTGTGTGTCCGTGTTTTCGAGTCCAGGGAGGAACTACTCGACAGGCATGAGTAAATATCTGACTACTACGACTAACGCTGTAGAGCGCCAGCTGGATGAAAGAGACGAAGATGATTTCATGTGACCCGTCAGCTCCAAACAGTTTGTATGTTAATGAGGCCTCATGCATTTCATGTAAGTCTCGTATTTCTTCAGGGACACACTAAGTGGGCATGCCAAATAGCCGCTGAGGATGGCGTTGTGCGAACGAGCCTCTACGACATTATAGCAGCTGAAGTGCTCCCATTTAAGGGTAAGTATTCTTCCCGATTTGTCAGCCACCTGCCTGATGTGTAACTCATGGTGATATTGCGATGACCTAACTTATATCTTCCCCTCATTTCAGGACGTCAATGGCCAAATGAACACTCCGCACGAAGATGTTCATGCGCCTCCCTGCAGAACATATGTGCTCGTCAAAAGGACTAGCACAACTCAACTTTTTGTCGTCTATTTTGGACCTTTTCCCCGGTAGAGATGGACAGGCGCGCTCCGGCCAGCTGCTTAGGCATCGTGGACCCCTAGCCGCATGTTGGTCGTATGCGTCAGCAAGGTTCATTCAGCTGTCCGCTATGATCGACGTAGGTTCCATGTGGCTAGTTGATCTACGTCGTGGTCTTCCTCGCATACTTCGCGGGCTATAATGGAAAACTCTGTGGTTTACCAACAAACTTGCACGATTTTTCGGCAATAATGAGCGCGGTTTACGAAATTTTAACCGGTAACAGCGATTATCGAGCAAAAGTTTATTACAAGAATGGCACTCCTGCATATTTTGCATCACCAAGGCCCATGTAGATTCCAGAATGTTGAGGGAATTATTTCAGCTGAAAACTATCTGAAAGTTCCGTCTATTGTAAATGAGTCACCTATTTCCGCGATTCGCGATTTCTTATTACATTAGGCAACGTATTCACATCCGGTGGTGTTTACTGACCTTGAAGATTCGCTCACTTAAACAAATCATCAACGTAGATAACTTGTATAATACATGTGCATGTACATTATACAGGGCCGTTCTACACTATGAGGTGGCAACCCTGAAAATGTCGTGGCTTTCGAGAAATGAATTCCATTGTACGAATACTGAGCGTCACTACACTCATGATACACGGACATAGAACTGAAATGCACTCTAACATTCAAATGACAGTAAATTGAAACAATATTCACCGCCGCTGGCTATTCGCACAGTGGAAGCGATTTCTCGAAAGCTACGACGTTTTCAGGGTTGCCACTTCATAATGTAGAATGTCTATGTATAATGTACATGTAGATGCATTATGCCTACCTACCTACATTAATGATTTGTTTAAGTGTGCGAATCTTCAAGGTCAATAAACACTGCGGACTGTGAATACGTTACCTAATGTGATAAGAAATCGCGAAT
>SJOL01001962.1:785249-817177 GCA_004794785.1 Opisthorchis felineus | reverse complement strand
GTGGTTTCTTTGCCTCCGTAGACAAAACCTAACTGGACAGCCGGTGCTTCGAGTACTGTTTTTTATATCCAAATCAGGCTCAGCTTACTAGCTTCTCCGGATTCCCCGACTTTCCGTCGGTCTTGGAGGTCGTCTGCTGCATTTGTAGTAAATCCATTCGTGACGCAGAACAGCGTTGGTGCTCCGATTACTGGAGGAACGCACAAATACAACATAATTATCCTTCATGTATTGATTTAACGCCTTCTCGAATTCCGTGCAGGATGAAAAGGATACAGCCCCAAATTTCTCAACAACCGCCTGTGAAGCCACTTCTGAAGCCATGGCACAGCAAGTTCAAAGTCAAATGTGCGCCAAAAAATTTGAACACAGATCAATTAAAACAAATTGCATAAAAATGAAGGCGGATTAGTGTGATTTTTGGTCTGAGCACATATGCAAAAAAATGCCACACTTTGGCCTAAAAAGTTTTATTCCACCCACAAAGGTTTTGCAGGAAAATGCATTGTGCTTCCAGGGAGCGGCATATTCACCAGAAGGCAGATTATGGATCTTTTTGGTTTGAACATATATGTAGATGAATTCTACATTTCAACCCTGATGTGTACTTCTACACAGTAAAGCTTTGGAGATCAAACTTAACTACAGTATTTTTTTCGCTTTTGCAGCTACGTACTTTATCCTAAGTCCCGGACACAGAAAGAAAGTGATGCTCGGCCATTCATCTTCAGGCCATCTACCTTGATCTGAGCAGATATGTTGCTAACCGATTCGGGCCTGAATGCCTTCCGCCTCCTATTGATGCATGGGACCTGCTGAACCTACCGAGACTGTTGTTTAAGTATGTCAAACTAGGTGTATTAAAACCGTAGCAACACTACGAGGTTTTGAAAATTCTGTGATGTCCGGTTATAAAGTTGGTGATGAAAGATGTTTTTAATTTGTTTTTAGGCAGGTGATTCGAAACGAGAGGAATTTCGGAAATATTTGGAGAAAGCTGGAGTATTGGATGCATTAACCAAGGGTAAGATGGTAAAGTTGTGTCACACGCGTAAATTCTACAGTACTAGTAGGTTTGTATGAAGAACCAGAGAAACCGGATAATGCTCTCGAGTGCGTATCGCTTTTACGTTTGTTGATACCATGTCATATATTTTGAAGAATTCACACTTCAAGAAACTGCTTCAGTCGCGACCTTAACTTGCGGTTACTTAGGAAATTTTCTATTTGGGTAATTTCCTGGACCCTGTTGTACAAGTTTGCACAGTAAAAATTTGCGAGTGATGGTAGGCATGAGTTTAGGGCCTCTAATTATTATCGATATGTTATAAACACGTATCGCTGGAGGATGACGTTAATTGGTAGACGATTAGGTTAGCTGCCAAAACGATGTATCCCACTACGGCATATACTATCAAAGAAGAAATACTCCCTCAGCTGTAACACATTTTTGGAGCTTAGCCCTCACGCCATCCGAAAGAAACAGAAGGCTGAAGCACGGTCAAACATTGATACGCGATAGGAATGGTGTAATGGGAAAAACAAAAAACCTCGGTTGGCGAAAAACCTAGATTACTACATCTAACCGAAGGAAATGCGGTTTACTCTATGACTGATCCATACTGGCCAATAGCGACAGAAACTCATGACAAAAGAATATTTGACTGGCGCACGATTTAGCGGTATTGGGTCCTACACTCTTCATCATCTACGCAAACGACCACACAGTTTGGAGCGAAGCAACTTGTTTTTTGCGAGTAACCTGAAGTGGCGCAGCATCCGGATAAGTGAGATTAGAAATTATCACCAAGATGCCTATCTTAAGTCGGAAGGTTTGGCGGAAGACGCTAAACTAGTGTTCAACCCAACCATATGCTACCACTTAATTCGACCAAGTAAAACCAATAATCCCACGAACAAATAATTGGAAACTTAGAAATATGAAACCAGAGCATGTACCGGCAACGTGGCATACACTTTGTATAATGGTTTCCTCCACAGCGTGGTGCGACCGTCGGGCTTTTGAAATTCCTAGTACCTGCCTGATGAACAGACTCGGGTCTGAAAAAGAACGGGTTATCTAGGACACTTAAAACGTCTTTGATCAGTAGGCATCTAATCCCGTTTGGGCTGAAACACACCACTAAGCTCTTAGTTTAAATACGTCAAAACTACTTGAACATGGAAAACCAGGGACTGCGTAAACGGTGAAAGAGGACTCTGCAATCTACTGCTATGTTTCCACTGTTTATGCGAGAACAAGTGTGATTAGCCGACTACTATCAAGTTGCTAGGTTTTTCGGCTCTGTTCATGCGTTAGCAAGTTAGTCATTGATAAAGAATGACAACAAAATCCCGGAGCAACAGAAGAAAGGTACCTTCGAGGAGTAGTTGTAAAACGTGGTTGAGCTAACCACCCCATCACTCTCTCTCCCTTCCAGCTGCGCACCTCTGGTGATCCAGAGTCTGCTGCGGAAGGATGTGCAGGGGTCGGTATTGCTCTAATTCACCGGGTGGAAGGATTCTTGCTTGACTGGACACCCACTGATGGTCCCCTCTGTGCGATTACTCTGGCAGCGTCTGTGAAGGCGTCTCACAAGCGGTCAGGTCATCGATGTTTGGTTGTCATGTCTGCATACGTCCCAACTGATTATATATCTGATGAACTCAATGATAAGTTCTATGATGCCCTGAATGCCCCGTTGCTCCGAGCTAAAAGCTCAGATATAGTTGAGGTTGCCGTGGATCTGGATATGGAAGTGGGTAAGCTTTACGCATCTGTGACTCAATTAGGACTCGGTACGAACGAACAATGAATGATTGATTTATATGTGTGTTGAATGCGGGCTATTTCTGTGCAGTACTAATTGGGGCATGCAAGTTCACCCATATCATCAGTCATCTGTGAAGATCAACCCTAGTGGTCATTATGTACCCCTCAAGGACTTTCCTTGTATAAAGGTGCACTACTAAATTTGTTTAAAATTACAATTTCAAGTTGGGTCAAAAGGTATATATATATATATATCATATGCCCAGTAAAATGGGTCTATCCTACAAGAAACTGTATGCTCCACTGACTGAAAGGAAAACAAGTTAAGAGGAAACAAGTGAACAACTGCATCTCTTGAAGCAACCAGTTAGTGAAGCGTATAAATTTTGAAAGACTTAATGTGGCTTTTCATAAACAGAAAATTGTACAGGGTTGTTTCCACGCCAATCTCCCTATCACGTTAGAATACTATAAGACTGTCGCTAAACTCGTAGCGTTATAAACCTGCGTATTTATTGGTGGAACTCATGTATATCGCTTATGCCGGCTTACATTTTTTGACATGTCAGATCGTAGGTCTTCCGTTTTAATTCCTGGGTAACGCCGAATCGTCTTTAAAGTTCACCTGTTTCCTACACATATTAGGCAATGAAAACTTTTCGGCGATAATAAAAAAAGAATGCTCATCCATATTTCAAGCGCTGCAGTATTGTATTGCATTTAGGTATACTTTGGAGGTCAAAGGAGCATCAAGATGCTTCTACTGCACACGCTGTTTCGTAAGTGTTTCCAACAGTTTGGCTTTCTGCAGATCGTCAGCACCCATTAAGCTCTTAATTATTAGTGATCAAATAAGTTGATCAATCAGCATTCAACTAGAATATAGTAGTGATAAAAATGACCATTCTGCTTTATAAAATTTTCGTCTCTGTTGTGGTAGAGGCCATTCGGCTCTTGATCCATTACTTTTTGCTAAGAATGCATTACCCGCAAAACTCATTATTGGCATGGCTTTAAATTCAGCACCAGTATCTTCAAATTTCCTTAGTTTGTAACTCTAGTGTTTTGGTCTTTGTATGCTCATGAATGGCATCTTCAGTTTATGGTAATTTTACGGGTTGGTAATTGATCAGGTGGCTGTTGATCTGTTCGCCGAGCTTGGCTATTGATTTGCAAACGTTTCGTCACCATTCGAGGAGACATCTTCAGTGCGCTGGAAGGAAACGCCTGTGTTTTTTAAATAGCCTGTTGTATGATGCATCTGAATAATTTTCTTTTAGCATCGAGATATCAGCCGATCTCAGTACTGGAAGGCATCATTGAGAGAGCTCGTTCCTGAAGTAAACCATGACTTTAGACCGAGAATATCTCAGATCACTGCTTTTGTGCAGCAAGGTCCGAGCACATCGTCAACCAGTTTGTGTTCCACTTTTGGACTCTAAACCACCTGTGGACCAAAAAGTTCAGCGTCTGTTTTAATTGATTTTTATTGTCCTCCAACGCAGCAACGTCAACGGATTGATTTAAGGAGTACTTGAAGTGACATAAACATTCGAAGTATTTCGTCACGATTAGCTAAACAATCCCGATAACTCTAGAAGCAAGACTATGGCTGTTTGTCTCCACTGTACCACCAGTTTGAATGTGTCTGCGCCTCCCATATACATGTGGAGTTTTGTCCAACAAAAACGGCGCAACTTTTGGGATACAAACCCACACAAACCTTTAAACGTAGACAGTTTGGTGGACCTTTTGTCAACGATGAAATTTAAAAGAAGATGTCTGGTACATTCTTGCATGGAGATCTTCCTGGTAATTTCGAATGCTAGTCTGAAGAAGAATTCCAATTCGAGAATACGGCTTCAAATATCGGAAATTCTCCGTAAATTAGATTTGACCTTTTCTGGATACGATACTATCCACAAGCTCGGTGGGAATTTGTTGACGATGGATATTTTTAAAATAAGCAAGTCCGAAAACTTAAAAAACCGTGAAGGATTTCGTGTTTTATAGCATGATCACTTCTGATCTTTAGTGAGTTTGATATACTTGTTTTGCGTGGACTTGATCCACAAAGATAAGTGAAGTGCAAACGTTCGCATGCATTGTGTGGCCTCGATTGGTGCTTTAAGTTCTGATAAAGTGGGATCAACTGTATCTTCACTGTTGATTTTACGGACCCGTAACTTTCATGCCCCGGTTATCCTGATAGATTTATACAACTACACTACGTTTGACACTCCAGAGGTTTATTCGCTTCTGTTGCCGCCACACTGTGAGTGTGACATTAAAAGGCCACCGTCATTTGATGTTCTGCTTTGTTTGTCGGTTAGCACCCCTCTTCGCTTAGTCGGTTGATGTCTTTGGTATATGCGAACGAAATATGTCCATTCTGTGTTTCTCTGGAGTTCAAATGGAGTGAAGTTGAATTTTAGAACCGTACCTGGTTTTGTTTCGAGAGCCGGAATGTTATCGACTGCATAGGTCATTATCAGGCTGGCTAGACTAAATAAAACTGAATTAAATGGGTTTACTTTTTGCATTCATTTTTGTAGCTGCGTGGAACCGTGCAAAGATCATGAGGTTGTTGACATGTCCATGTGATCAGTTGAACACTGTTTTCCGCGGATAAATCAGAAGATATGAGCCGATTTTGATGAGCAAGACAACCATGTAATTTGATTTCTGGTCCTGCGTTTTCTCTTGCTTCTTGTGAGCAACGCACATAATATCCGATTTTTTTTGGGTGCGTTGCAGTTGCCTCAATACTGTCCTTTAGTCAGACTGGAGTAGCTGAATCGACTTAGTTAGATTTTCAATTGAGATTTCATCCTGTAATGGAAGCCAATTGATGCCAGAAAGACCAGAAGCACTGTACGGGTGTTATATCCTTATTGGGAATTGTCAGCAGTGCGCTTTTCATGAAAATTCAGGGATTTTCCAACCTGCGACCTCCGGGCTAGTAGTTTGACCATTTAACCATTGGGCCACGAGCGGCTGCCCAAGAATGTGATTAACTCTCAATTGGACAGAATACAGTGTCACATATCATTCAGTCACGGAAACCACATCACTTGGTCATGTACTAACTGGTTCCTCGGGTGAGGACTTCATTCATCTTGTGAAATTGTTTTTCCTGTGAGCTATTTATAGGCTGATGGATTTTCCATTTGGTTGATTCTTTGGAGGATAGCCTTCAAAAACTCTCGTCTTGACCGTAAGCTTTTTACTTGGGACTTACGCTCGTTCATTTAGACTGGCAGTAAAGAGTTGAAACCAAAAGCTTTTTTCACGTTATTGTTTAAAGGCATTAGTAGGTAGTTACGGAAGGCCTAACTTCAGGCTGTCCTGATTGGTTAGTGCAATTTGGAAAATAGTGGCCACAGCAACCCGCAGTCCGTGTTTACTGTCCTTCACTCGACTTCGATCTATCTAAATATGTTTCGGTGTTGTCCAGTTGGGCAAAATCACCCCGAATGAACGACCGGTCTCCCTCAGGAATTTTACTAAAAACGAACTCATCTTGATAGAAGATGGTTCAGAAAAACGATGTTATTGCATTGCCCCATCAGCAAGGAAACGCTTTTGAATTATTTTCAAGTGTTTCCTCGATGGTGATGGTGGTTTCCCAAGAGAGGTTGACCAACAATAAACGCATCACAGGGTTTCTGCTCCTGTTTAGGCTTGGGCAACCTGGTACTGTCTCATCTCTTTTGCCTCCTTGGGTTAGCGCGATAGCTCGGCACCGGAGGGGTGTTACGACTATTGTTTCTGCACTGGGTACTAATTTGCAGTTTAGTCTGGAGTTTTGTGCAACTATAGTGAGAGGTAGTAGAATTTCCCATATCTTCAGAAATGGATGCTAGGTATTTCTGTATTCTTTCAGGACTTCCTGGCACAAAGTAATAAACTTGTATGGGGATCCTCATTCCATCTCATCTGCGTCACTACGAACTGGCGACCTGCTCTGTCTAGCTTCACTAGTCTCAAAAACACGACTACAGAGAGACTATTAAAAGAATTTCTAAAGAAAGGCAGCCGTACAATTTGATGTGTCTGTCAAAATGCCGATTTAAGTTTTCAAGGTCATACCATCCACACAACCACCGCTGCACTACAATTCAGGACGATATCCAAATCCATATTTGCTTTCCACACTGGATATGTGGGTCTTCTTGGTTGAACGTATGTGAAAAACCGGTGCTTTCGAGGTCCGTGTACTGCTTATGTACGTGACCAGGCCTTCGTAACCAGTGTTGATCTGTTGATTACACTTGAATGCAATTTTTTGTGCTTTAAGAATAGGCGTTTATGATCGCAGTATGTCTGACTAACTTTTTAAGGTCAGTCAGTTGCTTATTGTCGGTTAGTGTCACTGAGCATACCGACGATGTCTCCTCGATTTATGGTGCAGCCTTTGCGTATCAAGTGCAAGGCGAACAGACCAACAAGGTGGCGGGAAAAGTTTGCGGTACAATCAGGAAACATTATTCTAAATGTCGAAACGGGCACCACCTTTCCACTTCTGGAACCTTAAGCGTTCTCTGAATGGTTGGTACAATGGTTGGTTACAATCTTCAACCTTCTAAACGGAATTAGTTAGAGACAGACCATTCTGGAAAGAGAGGTATTGGGCATCTCCAGGTGGTATTACGAAAAATGTCATGCACTTCAGAAAATGCGGTTGTGTTCTCAAAAGAATGGCTTTTATTCTGAAGGATTAATCGTGAGGAGTGCAAAAGCCTAAAAGCTTACATCACAATCTGCGCAGTACACATATAGAGGGTGGCTTCGTATACAGGAGGCTAAGGTTACAATGAGCTGGAAAGTTTGAGAGCAAACAATCTACCTAACAATGAAGATGAACCTCCATGCATAACACCGAAAACGATAGCAGTTATCAAGAGCTCAAAACAGTTAATTTATCCTAGGCTGTTTTTTTTGTTGCTCAGTTTCATTGCCTTTGCTCACTTTTCTCCTTGTGAGACAGCCTCAGAGCTGCAGAGGCAAATCATCGACTAATTCAGCTCCAGTTCAGTTCGCTAATGTTCCGGGCTAGCTTATCAGCTATGCTCAGGATGTAAACTCTGTGAAGTGATAGACCACCAATAAATCATAATCAATTACCTGGAGGTGGGAATGTTTTAGAAAAAGCAAGCCTCGTAAGAGGTGAGGCAAGTGGAATTCCAGATTTGTTTAGACTTTGGTGAACCGAGTAACCAATGCTGAACACTGATCAGTTGACAAATTGTGGAACACTAAATAGCGGTTTTTAATGCCTTTGGTTGCGGTACTCATTGGCAAATGTGTAGTCCGATGACCATGGTGATCAAAATTCTGTGTCATAGCGTTTATGAGAACATTCGCTGAGTAACCAGGCCACTATTGTTTTTTTTTGAAAAATCCGCGGCTGATCACGTAGTTGACGGTTATCAAACCGATGAAAGTGGCGGCAAGGGTGAGGTAGTCTGTCTAAAAAGACTACAGTATTTAGGTATAGGACCACCTTGTGGCTCAAATGCTTGGAATTATTTCCACCAGCAACAATCGTTCTGAAGCATCTTTAGTCTTGTAAAATACTCCTGTCATTTATGAACCAAAATTCTAAGTCCATCATCTTTGTATGCTTAAGGAACCCACCAGTGTGTTGCGAATTTTTTATATTTTGATGTTGCTGTTATCCGGTGAATCACCATGCAATAGCTTATTCACCTGGTATTTTATGTTACTTGGCGTCAGGTAACGGTTGATGCTCGTCACTATCATTCTTTGTGATCGATCAGCCGTGTGTTCTTTCGTGTGCGTGGATGCATCGTGAGGCTATCTGTCGAATAAGATTGCTTAATTGTGTGATTCTCAAACGACCTCTGTCGTAGCACTATTTGGACTGGAGCTGCACGAATGTTACGGTTCTTAACAGATCTTGCAGACAAGTCTGAACTGAAATCAACCTGAACTACAACCATTGCTTGTTATGTCCTGGTTCGACTAAAATTTAGATAGTTTAATTCACATCAGTTACTAACGCACGAATATTCTCGTGAGTAATTTTCGAATGATGAATAATGCTTGTAACGAGGGTTCACAGATATTCCCTTCGGATGGAAGAAACTCGTCTGCTGTTGCGTATGTCAGAGTATGCTTAGCATTCATAGAGTAATAAAGCTGTGGGTTTTGAACTTTGGACAGTCATTCGGTTAGATTAATCAAGCTACGAATCGCTATGTGGCCTCTTGCGGGTGTGGGTTTTCTGCATTTTATAATGGGCGGTGACTTTTGGGGTCTTTCTTCGAGAGGGTGGTTTAAACTGCTTCTCAGAGAACAATGAACTGGACACTAGGGCGATAGGAACAGCCTTCAACCAAATAGAAAGCCCTGAAAAAAGTTGTGGAGGAGCCTGCCCTCAGAAAATCGTGTCGCTGTATCATATTGTCAACTGATCAGTTTTCTGTACATAAGTTTGCATTGTAGGTTGATTCAGAAGATGCGAAAACGGTCATCGTAATGTCTGTTGTGTCTTTTCTGCGTGATCTTAAGTTGTTGATGCATTGTCTTTTCTATGTGCAGTCACCGTATATACCCATGGATCGTCAGCTCTTCGGTTGCTCCAAGATAACTACAAATGACCAAGCCGTGTACAATGCGAAGCACAGTTAAATAAGGTAGAGGTACTGTGGGGATCATTCTGATCATTCGTTCAATGAAATCAATGTCCTCAATAGTACAATGATCCTCCGTTTTTCCCAAGTATTGGTCAACCACAAAAACCCGCATGTGCTCGATGAATAAAACACCTGAGACCGCTGTCGCACTATGGAGTTGGTGTGAAGTTCATTTGGTGTGTCGAATTCATATAACCTGATAGCCGAAGTTCGTTCCACCTTTAATTGATCCGTATTGCATAATTTCCGTCGAAGAATAGGCTCTTTTTACCGACAAATACATATCACTTGCATATCAACTTGGTTTTGACGGAAGTCTCACCTGGAACCCAGCTGAATCTCTCGTTCAAGTAGAACATAAGGTTGACGGAAACTTGGGGACTGTGCCTACCTGAAGAGCCCCAAGAAGGGCGAAACCGGTTGCGGGCTGTCGAAGAGTTTTCAGCAACCTTATGAGTGGTGTGTTAATATCTTTTTATGTAAGTTGATTGATAGACAGTCACACGATGCACATAATAGCTTCCCGAAAATTCTAAGGTATGATATACCCTCAGTCGCTGGTCGCCAGCTGCAGTCACCAGGTAGCGTAACAAGATAAAGTAGCCAATTGACTAATCGAATGTCAGATCGTGCTGATACAGCTTCTGCTGAGTGACACTTCATACACCAGGGCGTATCCAACATATCCTTCAATCGATTGCACCGACCAGGGTTTCTGTACGGTTTCTCCCAGCGGCGGCCAGCTGCGATTTCCTAACTGTTAGCAAGAAACCAGTCTGACCTGGCATGCAGCAAAACGTGACCACCAGTATTATCGTACGTCACAATTGCACTTCCGTATCCACTGAACTACAGTATGAACCACACTCACACATGTATATACCTTGGCTGATTCAACCTCTGAGCCAATTTGAATGGCCTGGAATTCTGTAACCAAATACCATCTTGAACGTTGGCGTTCCTTTCGTTCTCAAATAGTCTTCCGCGAATACTCGTGAAAGACAACTCGTTTGCGGCTATGAAAAACTTTTGAGTGTCGATTAGTATGGTTCATGCTTGCCTAGTCGCATAAGTTTTAAACTATTGTCTTTGCCACGCTGGTTGGTTGCACGAATTTATCGTCAATGTATCTGACTGACAATCGGAGTGTGTAAAGGCGATTGACTGCTTTCCCTCGCGGCTTACATCATCCCAGTCCAGTTACATTGGTAAACAGGATTTCTGTATATCTGGGTTCACTTCGTATCGTTTCTTAGAGTATTGATGAATAGGACTAACACACTGGAGGACGGTCTTGGCTCACTTCACTGCATTGTAAATTGGTTCGCTGCCTCATAAAGCATGGCCTCATACAGAAAAGTGTTGTTAGGCAGCTTAGCTCGGTAGCTGGGTCGGCCGGCGTGTGGTAGTGACCCAGTTTATGCGTTAATTGCGGGTTATATAAGAGTTAAAATTAACGCGACGGCGGACCAGACGTTTTGAGAAAATTTAGATTTAGTTTACTTCTTTTGACTTCTAGCAACAGAGCAATAATATCTCCCGGGAATAGGTGGTTTTTCAGGTAACTGGCTGATAATACCGGGTCATATAATTTTATCGTGAGCACTTTTCGCGTTTCTCCTGGTAGTCCCCTTTTGTAGGAGCTAAAGTGTTAGCAGTATATGTTTCTTCGCTTCATGCTCACCACCACAAAGCCTAAATACTAGGCGATTAAAATTAGGAAATTTGTGCCTTAAAAACAGGCTATACGTACGTTTTTATCTTCCAGCTAATATCGTACGCAGTGTTCTCATTGACAATCCACATCATATCACCATGACCTTCATGGACCATTTATGTCTAGGTCAGCAGTAAATCATCAGAGATGTATAGTTCTGAATATCTCAGCTAGCAAATTAGTATCACCTTGAATCTAGCCTGTGGTCTATAAGCAGCAAATGATGTACCCTCATGACTGTTGCAACGCCATGGATTGTTGTGCACATGCAAGTGCAGAAATCAATGAACTCAAGCGGCGTATTGATTTTTCCAATCAGTGTTTGTTTTTACCTTTTGCACAGCGCATTTGGTTGCGACCCGTAAACTTGATTCATCTGAGGTTGATGCAGATCTTTGTACGTTCACTCCTTTGACAACAGTTTGTCGATCAGACTTCTGTGTTTGTGCTCGAAAAACTTATGTAGTTCACCAGTTTGCGTGTGAATTTTAATTCAAGTAGTCAGATGATTCAACATATTCCGGTTATGCTTCGTCCCATTACATTTCTCCCTAACCACACCAGCTGGATTTTGGGTGCTGCACAATTCTGGTGCCATGATGTCGCGCCAGACGGCATGTACTGAGGCAATCTGACATAGTTGGATCGGTCGCCCAAACGTAGGCTACTAGGGATTTTTTCATCGTGCAGCCTAATCATACTTTTCCGTTTTGCAGTAAAGGTCCTGTGTATGTTTTCTACTACTTCCAAGTTTTCAGTGTTAATAACTCTTCCTACAGATCGCACATCACCTTGTTGAAATACGCTCGTTTGCAAAGTGAATAGTATTAACCGGAGAGTCAACTGAATCCTAGCGGGATCTTTCTTTTGTGTTATCCTTCAACTGAAGTAGCTGCACCATACTGTGTAAATGATACTGCCCTACTTAGACGGCAGCAATGAGGGATACGAGGCCTAACAAGGCTTTCAAGATTTACATATCGTTCCATGTTGATGAAAGTTTGATGTGATTCCGTCACGTTTGGCTGTATTGACAGAATTGCTCATAATAAGAACATAAATGTCTCACTTTGTTTCCATTGGATCCAGCATCCACTCTTTCACTTTTTACATCTAAATGTACAGGCCTGCTTGAGCATATAATTCTTGTTCGTGTAAGGACATTTCTTGAGGCCTTCAAAAGTATGGTAAAAAAATTAGCTATTTGGATTGCGACAATAATTAATTGTGAAACAATTAAACCTTAGAGATAAACATTATAAGTTGTTGAAAAGAGACTACGCTCTTTCAAGAACAACTTTTGCCATTATCATGTTTGATCTCGTAGTGACTAATGGTGCAATTAAAGGATTATTTTGGTGTGAAGAAAATGGAGGTCTACCTGGTGTTAGGGTCGTATTTTGTCAAGACAAATAACCGTTGAGCCTTCAACAGGATCAAGTACGCTAGTCACACCCCTGAATCTTCACAGAGGCGAAATAAAATAAGCTCGGGTATGTAGGACTCCGGCTAACCTCTGATATTGCATTGAGCCAACGTAACTGGGAACACTCCATTCAGTCATAGTGTGATGCCATTAACTATTGGATCCCATACGTTAACGGTCGATTGTTTTCATCGGTTGACGTGGTAGAGGAACAACGGAATGAGTGGTGTGTAGGAACCAGATATTCCTATAAACAAAGTTCTATACACTCAAACAGACCAACGCGATGCTTACGTGGGGTTCCAATAAATGAATGATGATAAAAAGACCTCCATGACGACCACAGACGTCAGCTTTCTACGTGCCTGATAGTTTAGCCTTGGTGGATGCCGTTTCAGATTCATTTTGACCCAAGACAGAAAATGCTAGTAGTTATGCTTCAAGCCGCTTTTTTCATTTGTATTATGAAACTTCAAGCTGTGTAAAGTGACCTTATGTAGTGAGGAATGGATTAATTAGGTAGCTCGAAGTCCGTCAACTCAGCTTGACAATGGGTTCTAAATATACAAGTTTAGCTGAGGAGATAACTTAGCTGTGGTAGTTGATAGCGCTGATGACCTCATTTTGTTTTCGATCTCTTGTTACCGAGAAAAATTGCATTCGAGTGGCACGGTGAAGCCTAGGTGAGGTTTATGTTTTGCAGATTGATTGGAGCATTAAATTTCCTGAGTGGAGGCTATCACGGGGAAAAGAACCTTTTGCTTTCTGTTGGAAGGTGGATGCTCTTCGGTGGTAATTTACAAAATGCATCAACTCATCAGATCGTGGGGAAATTGTATGCAAAACCGTGAGACTTTCAAGACCTATTTGTTGAAGCGAAATCTTTACTAGTTTTTGAAGATATGGGCATCTCGATGCTGATCTTTTCTTTTGATCTTTTCGCCACACTAGGTCTCCGCCGTTTCCATGTTTTTCATTCCTTATTAAGGCATTCTTTCCTCGTGGCTGCATAGAAGTTAGGCATCGGTATTTACTACTGGCGTACGGCGGACGACGATGGTTGTGATTCCGCTGGCATATAGGACTTGCCTCATTAATTGGCGCACAATCAGCCAGTCAGTCAGTTTTTCAACTATAACCCGTTTACTGAAGTACGGTTATTCTAGCTGCTGAAGCTTTGATCACCGAGGATAAGGAGAATGATGTGCACAACAGCTAACTTTAACATGATCACTGGTGCTTGAAGCGAGGATTCCAAGGATGAGTATTGATAGGCAGCAATTCAAACAGGATATCGCCTGAGCTCGAGCGATAAATTGGGGCTCTGGGTTCTAGATTTGAACTTGAACTGATTCAGCTTCGAAGAAAAACATGCGTCATTCAAGGCTGCCATGCGGCTGTATTTCTTCTGGTGAGTTACCACCATGTTTTGAAGAAGGCACTCCTGAACCCATCAGGATACGATACAAAGTATCTTATATAAACGTGGGCAAATGGTTGCTGAAAACTCTACATCCGGGTGGTCCTATTTGGGGGCTCTCTCTTTGGAAAAGCTCTTATTTAAAAGTGCATACTAAATGGTGCTAAAAGACAACAACAGTGAATGGGTCACTTTCAGTACACAACCGGAAGGTGCCTAAAATCTTCAAACGAGCGCTCATCTCATCAGCATGTGGTCAGGCGGTGGCATTTTTGCGCTTTGTGAATTGTGTTGTCTGTATAGTTCTCCTAACACTGTGCTATTTCGAATAACTGCACCGTTTGGTATGCGCTCCGCACCTGTAAAGTATAGAGTACTACTGCAAGATTGAGTGTGAGCAAACCCAAACCTCATGCTTACAGGTGAATTAACCGATGGGGTAGATGAGTTCGTTTTTCTGAGCAACTGCATAAGTCCCGGCGGACTGGCGAATTGGAAGACCAGGGCAGCGTTTGCCAACTTCCGACATTTGTGGCACCGACGTGACTTCAGCTTGAGTGTCAGAGGTAGAGTGCATAATGCCGTGGTCTGATCTGTCCTACTTTGTGGATCGAAAAGCTTAGCCACTGAGTGTGGAAGATCTTCGGAGTCTTTCCGTATCCGTCTATCGGTGCCTCCGAAGCATTACGCGGGTCTGGCGATGCTGAATTTCGCCATTCGGTTATCGGGAAAGGTCACTCTCCCTCGATAATTCAGCTGGTCACGCTCCACAGGTTGCACTGGTTTAGCCAGGTAATTCGTAAGCCAGAGGACGGTCTGACTCGTAGAGCCCTCTTTGACCAGCTTTGTGTTGCATGGAGACGACTCAGAGGCGGTCATTCCATGACTTATCAACCAAGCCTGAAAACCCTTACCGGTCAACCCTGTCGCATTGGTAACAGCCATCTCCCCAGATGGGGAGCGTGGGATGAGACAAACAAATGGTTAGTGACCCAGCAATTTTAGCTGTGTCACGCAGCTAATGGCGCACTTGCATCAAAGCTTATCGCCTTCATTGTGTAGCTCTGGCTCCCTGCCATATGGGACATACAGTAGTAGCACTTGACGTAAATGAGTTGAATATGCCATCGATACTAGCGCGTACCTCTCATTCCCTTATTCTCGGAGAACACAGCTGTAGCAGCTGGAACCACTGCACCTCGGTGTACAGTTTGTTAGCAGAAAAACTGAACTTAACTGAACCCGATGCAGTGGATTCTAAAGATGTTTGGCACATCGAATTTAGGTGATTGGACAGAATTCACGAGTTTAGCAAATCACTTTTAGTAAGTTTGTTATTTCTAGCCCATGTAGCTTTTTATATGGATTTAAAAGCACGAGTCCAAGTTTTTTTTATCTTAAAGTCTATTGGGACTTCAACTTAACTCAAGTATTGTCCAGCAGTTGATGTGTTTGCCGCCTAAATATGATAGATATCCGCAAGCTTTAGTAGTGATAATCACTCAAGTGTGAAACTGGAGAAAACGAATGCACTGTATTGCTCTTCGATGGATGGCCTCAAGCTCATGCTGTTTGGTGACACTTTTGTGTTGCGGTCCACAATTCCAGACATCTGACTCCGAATCTTATTTGAAGAATCCGGTTGATTTAAAATAACAGTAGGCTGCATAGCTCCATTGATATACTGCAAAGTTCAACTGCCTACCTGAGTTGAGCCATACTTTCCACGAGAGCACTGGGTGCATTGTGCTGCATAAATGATGCTATGGTCGACTGTGACCGTAAATTGACTTGTACTTTCCACACTGGAAGGCATTGCTATTGTTTGTTAAGTGAATTTCCCTTACCGTAAAAAAGTGATGGGTTATGCTGTTTTTGTGCCTCTCGAGACTAAACTGACTTGTAGCATTATTGTTATTACTCAGGGTCTATGAAGCGCAGTTCAGGCTACCCTCAGTGGAACGCCTTTAGCATTGGTATCAAGGAGTCCCAGAGTCAGTATGCCCTAGGATTCGGGTCATTCATGTGCATATTTTAGTCATGTTATGCAAAGATATGTTAATTAGGCTTCACGGTACGCAAAAATTACTCTTATTGTGTTACATCGCTCCGTTTCTAGTGGGATTACATTGCGTGGGTTTTATATCACAAGGATTTTGGAGAGGACTGTAAATTCTCTTCAACATTGTACATTATGTGGCGGGGAAGTCTCTTTGTATGCATGTAAAGGGGCATGCAATCAAAACTGACCACATGGTCGCCCGGTGACAGTGGATTTGTTAGTTTTTTATTGTTAACCGTAGACTCCGCGACACATCGAACCTGCCATATCGGTGATTGTCAACCGGTAATCACGTACACTGGTGGATCATAAAGTCGGAATCCCAAACTGGGTGAAATTTGCCTGCAACTTTGGATACTGGGGATTTTGGCACGTTTGAATTTTCTGAATAATCCACCTATACTTATCATAAAACAGAAACCACTTGATTATCGCCCTGAAAGTGTAGTCATTCGCCCATACCGTATAGTGGGTAAGAGGAAAGTGGTTGCAATCAAATTCTATCGAACAAACTATGCTTGTCCTGTATCGTGAAGTTTGAGGTGTTATTCAGAAGCAGGAGAATCCATTCTACGTTTATTGGTGTGATTCAAAACGCGCGTATCGGCTTACAGTCAAATAGCACATTATGGACATTTAATACCAGTTGAGCCACCTAAGTTTTCCTCGATGCAGTTCTGCAGCTAGGATAATTTCCCGAAGCAGCGCACTTCACAAATGGAGGTAGCTGAAGAACAAGAGTGTGATTTCTTTGAGTACCTATTCTGTTTGCACATGCGATTGCAAGGAAGAGACCTGTTCATCGTAGTTGATACTGATTAAAGCTTACTTCGAAGAAAGTGGAACCGTACACACCTTCCAGTCACTATTCGCCAGGAACGAGAATCCCGAGCTGTGTCAATCAGTTCACTTTGATTTTTGATTTGAGCCACATAAGATCTATGCATCTACATACAAGTCAAAAGTTCTGCGACTTCATTATTTTCCGACAGTTGCAATCTTTCCATTGGTTTGTTTTTGGCGACTGTGGAATTTGTATTCACATCACTCGTTTGAATCGTCCTTCCACTGTACTGGTGCAGTTATTCTGTCTAATCTACACCAGAGAAGAGAATATCTGAACTCTAGTTCCGCTCATCAGCAGTGCACACGATCGGCTGCATTGAGATTTACGCCCTGGGTATGTAGCATACGAGGCGAGTGCAGTACCACTGCACCACCAGCGCAAGCTGGACGAGCCCTAATTAGCAAGTCTGAACAGGTGAACATGTTCACGTCTGGGTGACATGACTGGTTTGCCAGACACCAGTGACTGTTCTAGATATGGACTACTGAAGAGTTCTAATGTGAGTCGAACTCGAGTTCAGTGTTTCTTCCCTACGTTGGTTACCTTTAACCGCTTTACCCTAGTTGACTAAGCTGGTAGGCTCGCATTTTAGCGTTGAGGGCGAGTGGTTATACCCATTCGGTAAGCTGAACAACACAGGTAGATGGCCACTGACAGTGTACGAAAGTCCACTGTGCTGCCTTGACCTTTTGTCTGTTCCTTTTCTATCCAGCACCTGTCAGCTTACCTAGGGCAACACCCATATAAGCACGTTTCAGGTATTATTGGTGATTCAGTACTGAGGGGCCAGTGAAAATGCTTGCGTACGTCAGACCCAAAATCTTCGGGTCATTTTTTTGAAGAATTTAATGCCTTGTTCATCAGTCTAGGAGCAAGGATCGTGGGGCCGCAGAGAGATAAAAATATATTGGAATATCACCAAAACAAAGTGCTACCTTTAAACATACTATGGCGTTCTTCGAAACTTTTCTTGATAGTTAGCCACAGGATACCCTTGTATTAAAGATGGCAGTACATTACCAGCAGTGTGACCATCGCACTAATTTATACAGCTTCTTAAATTTGAGCGGCCGCGAGAAATGTTTGCTTGCAGACTTAACCCACCACGCCTGTTTGCCTCAACCGAAGAATGCATCCTTCCAAGGTACGTGTAGCCGTGCTTGGTTGCCTGCGTGGTGGGGGCTCTACCATCATGGCACATTTTAGCCGGATAGGTGAGTTGTGAACACCTTAGGCACATCGCTTCTGTTGGCGAAAAGTACACCCAAACAAAGCTCCACTGTGTGAGGCATTCAGTCACTCCAGTCATCCACTGAAGCGGTGTTACACAGCCTCAATGAGCCCACCTACCCAGCCGGCTACCTATCTTAAAGTCAAACACTATGCCCTTGGATGCACGCAGTACAGACACTGGGGGTGAAGTGCACATTTCACCAGAGGAAAATCTGCACGCAGCTCTTAAACCCAACCAAGCTGCGCTGAATTTACACGTAGCTGGAACCAGGCGACGGAATGGTCATTCCCTTCAAGGGAGAGGAGACTGGCACACAACACACCAATTCAGTCACATGCCATACTGCTAGTTAAGCAGACCACCTTGTGTAAGTTTTTCTGAGAAAATTCTTCTGGATTTCAGTCATCCCTTGCATCCAACTCTCCCTTGACGTCTAACACTGTACTGCTTAGATTTACTATTAATGAGAGAAAACGTTAACCCTCGTTCTTGAAACAGGAGGTTGTGCCGCACCTCGAACAGTTCCTGTGACGGATGGACACTTCTACCCGAGTAAGTTCGCCAAAAGTAGGCAAAATACTCTTCGCATGAGCAACCCTAGTGTCTCAGAGCAAAACTTAGACGTTAGGTCAAAACCGACCGTACTTTTAGTTTACCCTGAAAGTATGCACGTTCAGCATAAAGTACACAAATGAGGTGAAGGCAACTGTGGGCGCAGAGTAGCTGGCTTTGGTGACTGTAACCTTCGCATCGCTATGCCCTTTTGACAGGCCCAGTCTGGCACGCCCTGTACAGGATTACCCTCGTTCCAAAACGCGGCATTCGCAAGACCGAAGTCTAGATAAAATATCAGGTGTTTTTGAGTGTTGGGTTACGGGCCCTGGTCACCTTATCACTGCAGATTGTAGTAGCGGCGGCCATTAAATATGTCGTACATGCGTCTGTTATCTCGAATGTACCTAGGGTGAACTGCAACGAGCGCCTTATATCGGTATTTGCTGGAACTAGCGCTTTAAGCATTCCCACTGGCGTGTTTGCAGTAGGCTGTCCCTTGGACGGCAGTTCGTCCGGGGTCTCAGATTAGGTGGAAAGGAACTGTAGCAGAGTACTTTAGACCCCTTTATCTGGAGAGCTTTCAAAGAGGCCTTTTTGAATGTGCCCACACATCGCCTGGCCTGACCACTAGGTTGCTGGAAGTAGGGTGCTGAGCGTATATGTCGGGTGGCAAGTTGATAACAAAATTTCGCAAACTACACGAGTGTAACCTGCGACCTATATCGGATATCAGAATTTAACCAGTTCCTTGGGTTGTCCTCACAGACTGCCTAAAAAGTATGTCAAAATGCCTACTCCGTCAAAAGGCACAAAGTGAGAGTACAGCCAAACTTGAACACAGCATAGCCCATTCGGTAGTTAGCACACGTCCATATGAACATGTAGGTTGGGCAAACCCTAACTTGTTCCGTCCTGCTGGGCCAGCGCCTTTTTACGGCAAGTTAAGCCGTTTCCTCCACTGCACCCCCTCTAACGAATCGTAAATGCACGAGTTCAACTTTAAAACGCGTGTTTTTCGGTACATCGCTTATTCTATCCTCTATTTGCAATTTCCGGCCACAGTCAACGCTCCCATTTAATTTCAGCACAACGCAGCCAATCGGCTGATTTCAGTGCGATCTCGGACATGCACTGAGGGCGACGATAGATCACTGCCAGTCTCTCACCTTTCCACATTCACAGCTCCACATGGTAGGGAGGCCTTTTCACGTCTGCACTGAAGGTGCTGGGAATGAGTGAGGCCAGCGCAAGCACGGACGAGAGCGACGGAATCGCGCCAATGTAACTCAAGAGGCATATTTACGCCATGCCGGTTGGTGGCAAGCGCATAAGAGGCCCGATTCTTGGGTCTATGCAGAGTAAGGGCTCGGCAAACCGTCGGTCTGTCGTGAAATTTCGCCAAAGGACGCACCACATACGTCCCACGCACATGCGGAAATATGCCATTGGACGTGTGGTTATAGGCCGTGAGCCATGAGAAGGGCCTGAGCAGACTTGCGTGAGTGAGCAATGACTCATCGTCCGGCTCTGTAAGAGGCTGGATTGACGTGAGTGCCTGATACGGGATAAAAATGGATTAATTGGAAGCTTGAAAATGTTTTTTTCATTTTACCGGCAGAGTGATCTGACTGAGGAAGATTTATGGTGTGAGGATGAGATACACAACAGGTACTCGGGATGGGCCTGTCATACTTGAGTTCAGTTAATTTTAGTTTTTCAACCAAACGCCGTTCACAGATGCGTGCCGGTTTGGATTGTGAAAACATTTGGATGCAGAATCTTCACGTTTATCCTCTGTGCGATGGGAATGAATTTTATCTCAACAGTTATTGAAGCTTGTATATCCCTCCGAAACCCTGATGAAAGGGTAAACCAATCAACTTAGTGTGCCAAGGTGCTTGCTCGTTAGTCTGTTCGCCAGGTTTGGTAGTCGGATCGCAAAAGTTCCGTCGCCAATCAAGGTGACATCGCCAGCGCAGGGTGGAGTGGAGTGGATCAAAGTGGGCGCGTGACAAGGTACTTTTCATGACATGCATCAGTTAGGATCCGAAGAACGAATGTAAGATGAATCCGATCGTCCTGCTACTTTGATGGACACTATACTCAGGACGAAGACCTGAGTTATTGAATGCAGGAAACACACACCGACACACGGAATGTGCAGAGTGGGAAGGTAGCAGTGGACTCTTAAAGTATTAGTCCTTGATTCAAACGTAATGAAAATGAGCAAAAACCGAGTAAAAGTATTTGCCTAGGGGCAAATTCTTATTTCCGATTAGGTGGTTTTGTCTACCAGCGTTTAGCAATACTCGCAAAAGGATGTTCCACGTAGATACACTGACGGTCATAAATTGGAAGGTGTTTTACACAGTTCCTCAGAAGGAAATGGGATTTTATGGTTAAAAAGCGCCTATTAGAAGAAATAGTCGGCTTTACAGGTTTAGGCCTGAGGAAGGCAAAAATCAGAGAAAACCGAGTAGAATTTTACCACCACGGCACGGGTCCCTCGACTGGCGTCTTATAAAATACCGGTCCCACTGACACATGGTGTTCTTGCTAAGTGCGGTCTACGATGGTCGGACGGACCGAAACCAGTTTATGTTCACAGCGTATAAGAATGTGGAAAGCTGGAAGATCGGGATGTTGGTTTTGCAAGCCGTGGAACTTGATCTGAAAACAGCAAAGGTGCGAATAACCTTATCTGATGAGGGACAACAGCAGCAAAAAACAAAATGACGGTCATTCCACCTGATTTATTAAGTAGTTCTAGGGAGCTGTAATTTTTCGGCGATATTCACCTAAAGCAGGCGCAAGCCGAATTGTGCGTTCTAAATATCAGTGATAATCAATGCATATATTAAACCCTAGGTGGTCTCCTGATAACGTTACACAGACGCACGACTACTTTTGACGGTGGTGTAACAGAAAATCCGAACGAGTATCGAAATAACATTTAAGAGTGGCGAGTGCTGCAATTTGTATCGGAAAAAGAAAGAGAATCTCCGAAGATGATAACATCAAACTATCGTGCTCTTACAACCTGTCTCAGACAGAATCTAACCAATTATCCATTCATGTTGCGACATGTGTATCCACTGCATGTTTTGCTGTTAAAATATCCACGCCAGAATCTCTCTCAATTTCTTAACTTCCAGATTCATCCGGAAACATCTGCAAGTTGGGGGACCGGATGCGGCAGAAGTTGAAGCCATGAAACAGGAATTAGATGAACTGCGGCAAAAAGTTGAACAGTTAGAGCTGGAAAACTCCGAACTGAAACGAGGTAACGAGCTGTCAAAGGAGCCTTCATCAGCAGATGTACCTCAAACCGAGGTCGAACCTGATCCAGTCAACTGACGACGCACAAGCATAGAGGCAACAGGACACGGTCACACCAACCATCTCCTCGAAATCATAAACTTGAGATTATGAATATTCTGTATGCATTTTATATCGATACCATCCCTATCTTCAGTGTTCCTTAACCTTTTTTATGCGTATTCTTGCTGGAACGAGAGGGGGATGTAAATGTGTAAACGAGAATATAGCGGCTACTGCAGGTAGTTGTATCCTCATCGTTCACTGTTAACCAACTGCATTTCATCGACAGAAACTGATTCCTGGTGAGGTGGAAGCAGAATATGACTCAAAAGACGAACTGACAAGCTCAGCAAGTCAAAATCCGTGTTCAAAACACAGCTAGTTGAATGTTGTCCGCATAGTGAGCTAAGAGCCACTACTGAATAGTGTAGCTAACATGCTCTACCTATATCAGACGTAATGAAACGGAAGTACTTTGACTCCAACGTAGCGGTGCAGCAATTTGGGGACTACACTACACTGGATAGTATTGCTAGGAAACGTCAAGACACAGAAGTAGGTTGAGAAACAATTTTTCCCGTCGACATGGCCTGCTTACACCACTGTAGTAATTCCCCTTTTAAAAAGAACATCAAAATCGTTGTTTCGTACAGCAAATTCTCTCTATAGAGAACTTGTTTTCAATCAATTGGAAAATTTTTGGGACCGATTTGGTAGCTATCGTTCCGGAGGGGGTTTATAAACAATCGGTGGATTTATTGCTGGGAAACGTTTCGCTCTGGACGCAAAAGCTTCGTCAGGCCAAGCGAGTGGGTAACCAGGTTGATCGGGTTCTAGGGCAGTCAGGTAACCAATCCGTGAGATTTCTTATGACTAGCTGACTTGATCAGTGCTGGGTGTCGATCTGAAATTGGTTGGTGACTAGTGGAGATGACTAACATTTACGATAGATTGTTTAGAGGGGGGGGGTTCATGTTGAAACCGCATTTGTGGCCAGCTGATGTGGTGGTGAAACTATGGCGTCCACTATTTGTCTTATGGGAACACCTTACTTGTGATTTTTCGGTAACCCATAAAGTCGTGGTTGGATTGCACTTTTTGGGTACAGAAGAGATCGTTCCTAGTGTCGAGTCCGTGTTTCAGGAGCTTCCTTCAAAAGAAGCGGAGAAATTACGTGTACGGTTGGTCACAGTCCTAAAGTCCCAGCAACCAGGGGTTCCTAACATTGCACCAGCAGAGCGAAGACCTTTAAACACATTAAAACATGTAGACTATATATTAATTGCAAAGGCAGCTAAAGGTAAGGCTACGGTGAGTGACTAGCTTTAGAAAGTTAGACAACGCGTAGCTGATTGACCTTACCGAAAATTAGTAATGTGACGATTACGTCAATAATGAATAAGAGTAAGGTTGAAGTTGGGAGGTATCTAAGATCGGTGATAAACCATCTGGGGCAAGGCAAGTGGTATCAATTGTACCCAAAAAGTGCAATCCAACCACGACTTTATTGGTTATCAAAAATTCACAAGAAAGGTGTCACATAAGACCGATAGTGGATGGTATAGGTCCACCATCAAATCAGCTGGCCAGATTTCTGGTAGGAATCCTTAAACCACTTGCCGGCAATTCACCCACGCACATCATAAAATTCGTGTGACTGCTGAGAAAAGTAGATGGGTTTCAGTTGGAGCTACGCGAAGTTCTTGTTAGCTTTGATGTCAACTCGATGTATACCAATGTCCATAAAGCGGACGCTTTGGAAGTAGGGAGAAGGCTGTTACTTGCAAACACAACGCTGCAAGTAAGAACGCAACTCTCCGTAGACGAGATTGTTGAAGGCATAAAAGTGTGTATAAACTTCACTCACTTTGTTTTTGACTCAACTGTGTACCCTCAAGAACAAAGTCTGACGATGGGATCTCCAATATACCCGATTTTGGGCAACATGTAAATGGAAGACTTTGAACAGAAAGCTTTAGACGGACTCGAGTGTCCGCCAAGGGTTTTCTGGCGTTCGTTGTGGTAAAGCGGGATAAGGTTAACGAATTCTTTCAATGTCTTTGGACCTTCACATTAAGTTTAGCATGGAGCTAGAGTCCACATCTGGTGCACTACCCTTCATTGACTGCATGACACACAAGAGTGGTGGGAAATTAAAAAACCATTGTTTACCGGAAATCAACAGATAGTGATGCGGTCTTAAACTACTCCTCAGCACACCCAAAAGCAGTATATGCTAGTATAGTTTCAACAATGTTTAGTAGAGTAAGATCACTGTGCACAGATGAGGTCGACCGAAGAGCACCATAACTTGAGATAAAAAAGCGACTTCAAGATAGCGGATACCCACTGGGTTTGATTAGGCGGCAACCAAGATGGGTATTGGTCCCAACACCAAGGCCCAATTCAATTTTCAATTTACCAGCTATAAACCGTGTACCAAGGCACATTGATTCCAGCTGCTACATTATCGATCACCTGAAAACGGGACAGTGTGGGACATACAGCCAAGCTTTGGAGGCGACGACATGTTCAGCTAGATCCTGATTTGGGAGGATACGCATTGAGGGTGATAGCTTTGATGCACGAGCACCACTGACTGTGGGATTGGGCCATTTCTACCAGTGTCTTTAACCATTGGTGAGATGAGTCCCGGGGTCCCCATCCAGGGAGGCGGCAGTTGCCGACCCGACTGATTATACTGCTTAGTGTTTTCGTACTTCGTAGTCAGGTAATAGACTGTCCACCTCTCGATCGTCTCCACTCAGAATAGGGCTGGGCCCGACAAGCAGTGGATCGGAACAGCAGACATTCCATACAAGACAGGGACATCGGAAGTCAATAGAAGGGTACTGAGTACGGCTAGCATTAGAGTAGCATTCCAGAAAGGGAAAACGTTACGCTCGGTGGTGGTGCAGTTGAAGGATCGCCTTCCAGTTGATTGGATTAGGAAGTGTGTATACAAAATAAAATGTAACGACTGTATGAAGGTTTATATAGGTCAGACAGCCAGGGCATTGCACACCAGAATCAGTGAGCATAAACGATGCATTAACAGACCACCGGGAAACGTAGATGAATATCAGGCGATAGTCAAAGATTCGGCAATGACAGGGCATGCACTAGACACAGGACAGATCTGGAAAATGTGAGCATTCTGAGATGGAGACTAAGATTCACAGCACAGCGACTGGTGACCGAGGCGGCCGAAATCGCCAGGCATCCCAGCGTGAATAGGATAGAGGGCGTAGAACTGGCAAGCGTGTGGAGAGCGGTTCTAGATCAGCTGAGATGACACGAGGCGGTGTGCAGTTATCAGCAAAATGACCTGGGTCTAAAAGTACAAAATTCAAGCAGAGTAAGATCCACTAACCACCACCCCAAACCCCAATCCAAATACTCCGGCACACCTCGACGCACACAGGCGAACAAAATCTGTGAAAGACACCTAAGAGGAATATTCCATGAAGTTGTCCTAGACCAGAAAACCAAGGCCGCAAAATCCGGATTCAACACGACAACATTCCCCTAACCAACTTCAGACCGACACCCAGCACTGAAAAAGTCGGCTAGTCATAGGAAATCTCACGGATTGGTTGCCTGACTGCCTTAGAACCCGATCAACCTGGTTACCCACTCACTTGGTCTGACGAAGCTTTTGTGTCCAGAACGAAACGTTGCCCAGCAATAAATCCACCGATTGTTTACCACACCTCTCTGGAACGAGAACTTGTTGTTTTATTGACAGAACACAATACTTGTGAGGCTGCTGAAAATTTCAACAGCCTACTGCCGATCCCACACTTCTCAGAGATCACACTATGGGCGTAGACCCCGAGTTCCCATCAACTTTATTTCCAACTAGAGATATACACTCATTTGGAAACCACATTATTGTCAACGTGGGATTCAACTGAATCACTCATCGACAACAAGGTAAACATTGTACAGGAAATACGCGGATTTACAGCCGATGATGGTGTAAATGAGCGCATTTCGCGAACTGGCTAAGCAAATCATAAGGGTGGTGGGAACGCCGGGAATATGCCTGTCTGATAAGCCCCAATATGAGCGAAACCGCTCGTAGGCTGTCAAACAGTTTTCACTAGTGTGTTCCCTCAAGAAAATATGCTGCGGTATCTCGAATATCGGGCAACACATTTGGTTAAAAAAAAACAGTTATTCAGTTAGGTCTGTCGGTGACGTCAATGTAAGTGTATTCCGCTAAGAACTTGGTCCTATTCGGACCTACCTATGAGATTGGGTGAAAAAACTCTCACAATTGTACAACGGGTTGTGACCTTCATTATCGCGTCACTTCTGAACATTACGGACTTATTTCAGTCGTTTCACACGGACTAAGTCCACCAAAAGGAATCATATTCGAAAACCCGCACTGCTGAAATAGCGAAGTCCCGACTTATATTTCGGACTTTTAAGATAAGTAAGGCTAACGTTGCAAACATTTACACGTCAGCGAGTCCCTCACTGCTATTCCTATGTGGCGATTTTTTGAAGGACGAAGACCGAGTGTCTGTATAACGACTAAACAGAACAGAACGAGTATTCCCTATGTGCGATAAACGGCTAAACTTGAAGAATGAGTGCTCGAATCAAGCTACGGTAAAAACTAGTCGCATATTGTTTTCCGGCTGAACAAACTCTCTTGTGGGGTATACTTTAAAGGGCTTCCATAGCGCCAGATTTGGGACCAAAAGAATTTGTTCTCTCGTATGAGAAATCCCTTTAGGATGGGAATCATTGCACTACCGAATCAACCAAATTCTAATTTCTTGTATGCTCGCTCTTGAAGTGCCGCCTCAACCAACAACGGCTTTCTGAATACAGCAGTGAAGAATGAACGTTTAGCGATCACGCACAAGTTTCAACTTTTGAGTATAAAGATTTTGTTCTTTTAAACATAAGTGCTTAGAATTAGTCAGTATTTTCATGGATAATCTTGAGCATAAAATCTTACAGCTTTCACGTAACTTGTCCTTAAGGTCACCTTGTTTTATATCTGACTGTTGTCCAAGCTCCAGTGCCTAGTACAGGAAAAAAAGACTCGCCGACAAGGAACACAACAGCTTCATTGCGAACAAGCGAGTGAGTGCAAAAAGTACAACGGCCTCGCACTATATATTCAGAGGGCACTGTCTGACCTTGACCCAAAGCTGTCACGCACTGACGGACTTTGATCCAAGGCTGTTTAGCGCTATATATTGAGGGTCTCAGTAGGGTTCGGGTATTCTGGGATAATCTTCAGGAATCTGACGTTCCTGACACCTTAAGGTTATCCAGTTGTTGGTCGAGTCGTCCCAAAGCTCGCAACCGTTTCGCCACCAAACAAGAATACTATCTGGTGTCAGTGAGTTCCGCGGGTTTGGAGGAGCATTTCCCTTACAAACATGAGGCATGCTGGAGGGAAACCGGTATCCTATGAGACCCTATGGTAGATGGTCATCCCAGCAGTCCAGATGATACCGGGCAATGGATAGGGGCTGGGTTTGGTTGTTTGCACCACCAACCCATTGCTGTGCTCAGTACGGGCGGCTCTTGTCTTCCTAACACGTAACAGCCAGCACGCTTCAACGAGCGAGTGACCGGGCCTTAATCGGAGCCTAGTATAAGGGAAAAGCCGTAGCGTGAAAACTCTTCACGGATTAGCAATACGCACACAAAAACGCACCACTGCGTTTCGCTATATAAAAACGTAATAATCAGTAGGTCCATGGGTGATGAAACGTCTGCAACAAAGTGTCCATTAGGCCATGTCAGGAAGCGTCCAGACACGAAAAGTACGTGTGCAGAGAACGACGCGTCCCCTAAGTTCACCATCGGCACCGCACGTTGCGGATAGCAGGTGCGTGGGTGGAGATTATCAAACACGGCATAGCAGCATCCGACCAGCGGAGCTGGTGTGAAACTGCTCATGGCAGGAACATCGCCATTGGTTGGACAGAAGGGACAAGCGAACGACCACATTTAGCCATCCCATATATCTACGCAACAGCTCTGTACGTTTGTCCTGACAATACAGCCGTGTTCCGGGTTTTCTGTCTTCTCCTTACCGTGTAGTCTGGCAGGCTCAGTTCAGGCGTAACCAATAGACGGCCATCCACGATACAACAGGCCACGATCTTGAGACGATACAAGGTAGACTGTGTAGGACCAAATGCCAACCGAACTAATCAACAGAATAAATTTTCTTAATATTCGTCACCCAAAACGTTAAGATTGAGATTTACTAAAAACCCACTAAAGCAGGTGCAGACCAAATAAGCAATAAAGGCATGCGGGGCACGTTTTAGGAAACCAGCAGGAACAGGGGAATAAATGCAGAGATAATTGGTCATTGGTGCGGACGGATAAAAAAATAGTGTGGATCTGAACGGCCAGTCATGCTGGTTAGTGTCTTGGGGGTACAAAGGCTGAAGAGTCAACCGGGTTAAGAAGATGGCCACAAATAAGAGACTGAATGAAGTAATCGCAAGTGACCAACTGACAAGGCAACACGTCCAGTTCAGCCATGCATTCGGACGAAAGCTGGAAAGAAACAGATGAGGGAAAGGAAAACACAACATTAATTTCCAACTAGTGTTCCGAAGAAAAGCGACAGGAGCAAGCGACCTAGGTTGAGCGTGTTGAGGACGGATGAGGACGACCGATGCGAGGCACCTGTTCTTAGGTCAATGATGGATTGTCGTTGAGTGCGGACAACTTGTCAATGATGTGGCTGCCGAAACTCGGAAGACATGGACTTACAATTTTGCACCTCAAAAACGTGCAATGAAAGATAGAAACCATAGTTGTTTGTTCAAACTATCCAAGTGGGGAATTCAGTTGCGTTATCAGGGCGGGCTAAGCAATACGACCACATAGAGGTCATGAATTGACGGTCGCAATAGCTGCTCCATAATAGAGGAATTCAACAAACCAACTGGCTTAATTGTTGTTCATAGTGTTACAGAGTGAAATACTACGGCAAACAGTCTAGAAAGTTAATTAGGGTCTAAAAATAAAGGGGTCTCGAGATTTTCTGTTTGCTGTTCTGTGGTATCCAACCAGGAAAAAGTCGTGATTATTAATCCGTCAATTAAACAGTTGATTTTTCGCTACGCTTACAGCGCCACGTATGTACACATTACGTAATGTCGAAGGAAGCTAACGTCACCGACGGTGATTGGAATTATGATGTAAAGTTACGTTAAATCACAAGTTCCACAGCCGGCTTCATCTGACATAAGTAGGTAGATTTGTGGTGGAAGTTAGTGGAAGTACTTTATCCCAATGGGTGCTTTCTATCTAAGTTGAAATGTTTTCAGGGCCAGGGAGAATTTCATAGAGCGGTGCTTTCTAAAGGGAAGCTGCGTTCCCTGAAAGACGCCTCACGGGGATAAGCATTTTAAGGTCACACAGAAAACGACTGCTGTAGTTCTTCTCTAGTAGTGTTAACAACCAACTACATGCACGAAGATTCACTAAATAGTGGCCGCGTCACCCAACGTAATCACTTACATCTGTAACATCGATCAAGACCAAGGATCTTTTGTTAACTGGCCGCTGGGGCGTAGGTCGGGACCTCACAGGATATAGCACGTGGCGCAACTTTTGGGGGGCTTCATCGGTAGAAACAATGGGGATTGGTTTAACGACATGTGAACCCAATTCGTCGGACGACAGGGGAGCTCCATTCGCCAGCTGCAGAATGTTGGCCCAAGCAGGTCCAAACACCTCCATATCGTCTGTGACAATCGCCACCAGCTCACACTTATTTTGGCTTCCCAGCCAATCAACTCGGAGATCAAACAAGGAGAGTGGTGGCAATGCTTGATAAGCAGGAAACCGATAGCGAATTGGCACAGCAAACCTACGAATAAAAATTCGGATACCAGATGAGTGCTAAGCGAATTTTTGAAGGATAATATTCGACTGAGAGAGTGTGGCACAAGACTGATACCCCGGAAAGAAAATAGATTAATGAAAGCTACAACCCAGAAGCCGCGAACAAGCAACGCCGGATCACAATGAGCACATGGGCAGTGTAGCGAGGTCACACTGATGCGAGCATAGCTGGATTTCGGATAGGATTGGTGACAAATGGGTTTGACTTGCGACTGCCGGTTAGCATAGGCATAGTATAAACCCGAAACTCAGTCTCCATGCCTTCCACCACCGGTATGTGTCGGTGGTGTCCAGACATACAAAAGTACATGTGCAGAGAACGACGCGTCTCCAAGGTCATCATCGGTCCCGCACGTTCCGGATAGCAGGTGCGTTGGTGGAGCATCCCAAACACGGCTTAGCAGCATGCGACCAGTGGAGTGGGGGTGAAAGCGTTCACGACCGGAACGCCGCCATTGGCTGTACAGAACGAACAAGTGAATGGCCATTTAATCATCCTATATATTAAAGCGGAAGCTCTATATGTTTGTTCTGACAGCCGTGTCACGGGTTCTCTGTCTTCTTATCGTGTAGCCTGGCAGGCTCAGTTCAGGCGAAACCAATAGACGGCCACCCACGACACAGCAGCATTTGCGTGTCACAATTCTCGGTAATGCAATAACGTGACCTCAACAACTGTATAGCTAGTTGCTCAACCGATTTCAGTCGGTTCACCCATTTGGGAGCACCAAGGTAGTCACAATAAAAATCTACGAGGTTGTTGGAAAATCTAGCACCGTATTACGTTTGCTTCGCGACATTTCACCTTAATTGGTTCATACCCACCTGGCTTTAATCCCTACTCTAAACAGTGTGCCCACCAGCACCGATGCACACAGATGACCGATGACCAAGATGAGGAAGATTATTGGTTGTGTAACAGGCTGAACAGGTTGGAATGCAACGCAGAGATCTACAAACGTAGTAACGCGAAAAAAATCATCTGGAGATACAATGAAAAAGAACCGAGAATAGGAGGACTGGCAATCAAACGAAGATTGGATATGTGACCAGAGAATCACCAACTCCGTGAAATCGTTCAGCTGTGACACTCTTTCGGTGCCCAGCTGTCATGCCACCCGAAGGAAGCACGAGGGTTGGAATACAGCCAGGTTGCCCAAGCCTAGATAAGAAGTCGAAATGCAGAGGTCGGGTTCGAACCACGGACCTTCCGGTCAGTGAATTCGCGATCTAACCACTGAGTCATGTCGCCCCCATTTAGTGAAAGCAATGAATATAAAATCTACCTCGCTCCGCTCTCTAAGTGTTGCTGGAATATCTGCATTGTATACACAGTGATTACTGATGTGTTTCAATAGTGGAGAGTAACAACGCGCAGCCGGCCGACACATTATCAGAAAACGCGCCATGCCATGATGACATGTAGGTGGATACCTGATGTTTCTACCACAATGTAAAGCTGGAAAGTCGAAAAACCAGAGGGACAGAAACAGTGTAGGGAAACAGAGCAAATTAGCTGGAGACAGATGCTGTCATTTGCAAACGAATTTTTGTTTTGACGGGAGACTCAAATGAATCCAGCTATATCTCTCGTTTATGATGGTCGAAATCTGTTCAACTGAGATTCAAGTAGAACATGAGGTTGAGGGAAACTCGGAGAGGAGCCCCAAGAAGGGCGAAACCGGCCAGGGGCTGTCCAAGAGCTTCCAGTAACCTTGTAACTAGTGTGCTACGTTTACTTGAAGACAGCTTTGGGAACGAAAAAACTGTGATCTTTAAGCAAAGCCACAGAGAACTTTGGACCAAAATGATATACAACACTGGTGTTGTCGACCTAATGGTCTATCGGTAGTTTACCTAAGACAACCACTGCCTCATTTTCCATTGTCACAGTCACCCTTCCCCAATATTTTAATCCACACTGATGAATATTCCAGTTTTATGATTTCATCAAACGACATTTAAAATTACCCACATTCCAATATACCTCTGGATTAGTTGGATGA
>SJOL01001962.1:770508-783538 GCA_004794785.1 Opisthorchis felineus | reverse complement strand
CAGGCCAAACAACTGACTTCTAACCGCAAGCAATGAGATTTCATGAGATTCGTCAATGGGAATGTATTCCCCAATAATTTCCTACAGAAAACAGGTCTACGGGCTTAAGGTCTGGAGTCAGTAATGGGATAGTTCCATTTGAGATGAAAACATTCTTAACAGTGCTAGTGCACATAAAATCCGCCCCGATGAAGAGGTTGTTAGCCCTACACATGTTGATTCCACTCACCAAAAATATAAATGGGTAACCAAACCCCTGGTATGCACGGTAAGATGGGTTGATGGACATTACACGATGTGAAAGCCATATTAGTTGATTCACCGAAGGACAATATGAAATGAATGCAGATATATACAAAGCTGGACAGACTCGTTAGCGAACTGAGTGGGTGGGCCTTGAGTACCCGAATGAAAAGTCCGTCATCCTGGACGTCGCTTTCCCTACTTCGGCAGCATCAGTTTGTTTTTCTCTGTCATGCATACAACAAACTAGTCATTAGTATGAATAGCGGTAAAACAACGTGGTGTGTGTGGGATGGTACCGCTGTGACCCGTCAAAGAGAGGTCATTGGGAAAGGGGCGCTTTTGGCTCGTCTAATGAATGTACTATCTTCGGTGGTAATGTATACGATTCAAAACCAGGTTGCAGACGAAGTGCATAGGAAAGTGTGAGGGCGCCCATGACTGTTTTTAAAAAACAGGAAATTCGGCCGTTTTCAACTTAGTTTGTTTCCTGCTTTAAATGTGGTGGAAATCACAGCGAATAAAGTTAAGCCTAAACAGGTTTTGCTTGTTGCTTCGAAGCAAACTGTTTGAATTGCTCGGTCGCCTGAATGGCGTCTTTTGATTTGATTGGCTTGTGTGGATGGAATTCACCTTCAAAGTACCTTACTACAAATTTCCATTCATATCAAGCTTGGGATCGAGAAGCTACCGTCGACTGAGTTATCCCCAAGGTTACATTACCGACATTCCGCAACTCAAGCATTACCTACCTTTCCGGGCTATGTGTTTGAAGTAGACTTTGGCCGTGCAATGACAAAAGAGGTGCACTTGAAACCCACATTTACATAAAAGATTACACACTTATATTCTGAGTTCAGGCATCCGATCACTGGTAACTTCGTACCACAACAGGGGATAGATGACTGCACCGTTCCGCGGTCAACTGGTACCTAAGCCAATAGCTTGCAACAGATCAGAATTGCAAAGGTCAGAGTGGTTGTTACATACACCACCGCCGTCTACTACAGAACGCGTTGTTTACCATTGGAAAATCTCGTCCATGGAAATTTCGCGAGTAAGAGGCTGTGATGTGGCAATGGGAAATGAAGGTTGTTGCAGTTAAACAGAGTGCAATAGGATCATTGCACCGTTCTGTCCAGAGCTCACGTGATTCCGCTAGCACGCGGTCGAAAACTCTATAGGACATGACACTTAACGGATTCGTAGCAAGCATGCTGTCAGCTACTAACCAGACTACATAGATGGCGTTTGTCGTGATATGCCGGGATTTTGTTGACTAAGGTTCATAAAGAGGGATGGGTCGATTTCACTGATGATCAGGAGGCCGTTTTTCACTGTCATTCAGAAATATAGCTTTTTTGTTCGCGATCGGTATTTCTCTGATGATATAAAGCATTTTCGTGTTAACCCCACACTCATCCCCCTTATTTGCAATTTTCACTAAGAGGTTCCTTCCTGAATGTTGTGTGGCAGTTAAGCGAACTGTAGTCGGTGACGATCCTGCATTCCAGTGGCATACGAGACATTATTCGTTAAAGCGAATAAGTGATACACACATGTACTACAATGCTCCTTCGGGGAGCAAAATCGTAGACGCTCCATGGATTTAGAGAAATGCCCCCCCCCCAATAGAAACCTGGTGGACGATGCTTGCTGTGGGCTCTGTTGGGTATGGTCTCTATTGTGGGGGAGCACTGTATTTCGAACGATGTTGGCAACCCCAAAAAGCGCCAGAAAGGAAACGAATAAACGAATGTACAAACAACCAATGGAAATTCAAATTCCTTATTCTAACGAAAAAGCACACAATGTACCCTGTTCGCCTAGACCAAGGTAGACGCACCGTCAAGGCTCAGGTCAATAGTGGTCTTTAATCTGTCGGACCAGATAATGCCACAGTGAGCAAGTGCGTTTTAGTGCGTAGTGCAATCAGGTGGGATGACCGGATGCGTTCGAAGCGCATTCCCAGTGCACGAGGATAGTCACACAGTTGTGAGGTACAACAGCACAATTTGTCTTAGACCGTCCGAAAATCCGTGCACTCTTGATGGTCAGGAACACCGAAATTTGGTCCTGATTCCATATAAAAACCCACAATGTTCATGAATGTAAAGCAGCGGCACTTTGTATGTGTACTTTTTGAAGAGCGATGTAGGTTGACTTCGACGTTACACAGAACTCTAACATAATTTTTTGCTCCACACTAAAGGCACAACACTAAGTCTCTGTCTGGTTACAACAAAACCGTCTAGCTCAGCGAAAGCATGAACGACCATCTGTAGAAAAAATGTTTATTATGAACTGAGTCGTTACTTTGGAGCATTCTCACCTGGAAGAGACATCGCGTCAGCTAACCACTATGACAATGAGGTACGGTCATAAACCTCCGTGTTAGACCCTATGACTAACTGTCACCACACAGCCACGTTTACTTGTTTAGGTCACAAGTACAGGCACGATACTTCAAACCCAATATGTTCAACTGGCTGGCTTCCTGAATAATGAATGATCAACTGTAAGTCGGCGATGGATATTTAATCATTATACAATGGAGCGTAACGGTCACCGGTATTTCCATATGCCGTCACTGTGCTCCGTTCGTGTGTATTTTGTAAACGGACTTCATAAACTGTGTATTCCCTCCCCATGTACAGAAATTCCGTGAGAAGTGCTGTAAAAAATAATTTTCAAATCTATTGATCACTGCCTCAAGCATATGATAACCTGTTTCAGGACCTGGTCCACCACGGATCGACAAGTGTAACGTGACATAACAGAAATGGGGATGAGAACAAGGTATGACTGCTTTCAATCCATTAGCTCGGGCGGGTCTCTATTACTACTGTGGAGCTCCACTGATATGCTGCGAGCCCGGGATAAGTCAGCGACTGAAACGCGAAACTACTAAACGGAAGGTCCGCGGTTCGAATCCAGCTCTGGCTTTTCGATTAAAAAAATCGCTCAGCTGTAACACCCTTTCGGTACCTAGCTGCCATGCCATCCGAAGGAAGCACGAGGGCTGGGATTCTACCAGGTTGCCCAAGCCTAGACAGGGTCTTTTCGATTGCTAATGTCTAGGCTTGGCAGTACCTCAGCTCTCATGCTTCCTTTGAGTTGCATAACAGCTATGTACAGCCAATGACGTGCTGCACACAGTAGATATCAAGGTCACTCGCATACAAACGCAAGTGAAAAGTAACACGATTTGTTCTGCAGAGTTCACGGTCGAACAGATAATCTATTTATTTCTGCTACGGAAAAGTGATTCTTTTGGGTATGCATCGAATGTCTCGCTTGGGGGCATTGGTCAGAAACCGCATTGCTTCATATAAATAACTCCACAAGGAGGACTCGATACTTCTCCTGATAGTTCGAACTGCCGAAAAAGTGAGGTTCTTTGCCCGGGCATTTCAATCAGCCAGTAATGAGATCAATGAGAGGGACGCATGCACCTTTCCGTAGGACTCGCAGCCTGATGGATTAATCGGAATGCTGAATTCGGTTAGCCAGCTCATTCAAGTTGAATTCGATACATAGAGTGATGCTGGAAACTAGTCAAGGCGACAGACATCACTGCTGAACAACGATGTAATGTCGATGATGATGACAGGCTACTTTCGGACAATGGCGTAATTCCTGCCAACTCATGGAAAAACAGATGAAACTCATACAACATGACGGTAGTAAGAGTTCGTCGGGTGTCACTCAGGTACTCGTAGCAGTATCGACTTACCAACCGATACGTTCTCCGTCAATGCTAGAGACACCACGGGGTAACTCATAACGTCCGGGGCAAGATAGTAATAAACGCATCGGCCAATCCAACGAAACACCAGGTTGCATATTTTCATCCGCAACTGCGGCAGCTTCTTCTCGACAGGCATCCAGAATCCAGTCGGTGTGCAACAGAGGAATACGACCTAGCGTCGCAAGCGCCTGAAAGTATTTAAGCGTTCGACAGCACTCAGGAGCGACAAGTGCCACATTTGTGGTCGATTGACTGGAACTCGACTGCACATCACTACCAAGAATGGGACTGTCACCGGCATCGGGTCTGGACCGAAGAAAAGGGACTATTTGTGTGATGATTTCACCACCACAGGCAACTACCAACTGTTCCAGGATATTACGCCCTCCTTGTCCTAAAAAGTATAGGAAAGGGGATGTATTAAATCACAAAAGATAACGAGAGCTGAAGTCACTGACGATGGAAGTGCGAAGTTAACAATAAAAAGATTATGTTTTGTCCTATCTCCTGTTCAAAAAGGTCTTGTAATGTACAATTGATTTTTTGAACACATCCAGCCAGATTTTATGTGTGCTGTGAAAAACACTATGATATGTTCAACAGTCTTGGAGTTCTGTACCCACTTTTCTAGAGCCTCAAGCGTGGAAACACATTCATGCAACATCTTAGTTAAGGTAATAACTTCGTTTCATACCTCCGACCGTGGATTATCGTAGTGGACCAAACAAAAACGGCAAAAATAAGGCTCTTTATGGAAGGGAAATACCTAATAGGACATAAAACGGAGAGGGGGTACCACAAACACTTTACAGTAAAAACCTCATCAAAACTGAATGGGGAACAGAAGTAGGAAATATGCAGTATGTCGACTCATGTATGAAAATTGGCTAGCGTTTTTAACTGACCAATATAGCCGCATAAATGTTGTTCCAATGAAACGACAATGACCGAATACAACGGTTACAGGTTTCGGAAGCTATAGGACAGTTACAACGAACGAATGTTAGTGAGGTAGAGGCTGGTTTGCGATTGGCGCTCCTCTAACGTCTTGGATATAGTACCGTTCCTGGAGGCTTTCAAAGGTGTACTGGTTCAGAGTACCGGAACCAGAAGTTTGTTATAAAAAACCGAAAACAAAACAATGATAAGGGAACAAATTATAAGGAGCAGCTTCACTTACCAGGCGCGTTCAAGACTGTTACTCTACCAGTAATCATAATTTTCCAACCACAGAAAAGTCGAGCACTAGGGACAGGAATTCCCAAACAACGACTCAGCGATCTACGATGAATCAGCGCCGACGCATCATTCGTCGGGCGGGTGGCAGTCGTTGTAGATGAATCCACAGAAGTCCGAGAAATCAGCTGAACTGGTGGTGCTATTCAGAGCAGACGGATAACAGGAAGGGATATGTAGATGCACATTTTCTCAGATAAGGGCGAAAAGTTCAATTGAATACGCTCCATACTAGGTTCCAGTTTCAGTACTGGCAAGAGTGTAGGATAGCAGATGCGCGTGTTGAATAACGTCTCGACCTTCTAAACATGCTTTAGGTGCTCGTGATCCGCTAACGCTAGGATAAAGACCCGTCCGAAGGCAACAGCAAGAAAACTGGCAAGAACATTATGGTGCCAGTTGGTTGCAATGTCCATACATTGCATTATTCCTAGAACAAAAACGAAGCGGTCCGTATTGTGTACAAGCGTATTCGTTCTCTACTCCAGAAGTTAACGTTTGGCAACTGTTGTCGGAACCGGCATGAATGGATATCACATATATCATGCTGAGCTGCATTCAAAACAAATAACTAGGCATTCGTGCCCCAATAACGTTGTCAAGATAATTGACCTCAGTTACTTGAAACACCAGGGTGTCTCTCAAACAGCATGAAAAATTTGTATCTTCAATAGTTCTCGGTCAAACACCAGGAATAGTTGTGTTGACTGCGAAATTTTGTCAGGAATTCAGCCCTATGTGACCTATCTCTATAAGTAGGAAAAAACTGGGGACAAATTTACAGTAACATTCCTCTGCAGAGAGCATCCAACAAACAAACAAAATCATTCTCTCATGCAATAAGTTCGTTTTGAAGAGAATTTGGCCACCAGATCGGATCTTTCGTTTGTAATATTCTTCAACAGAATATGCCGCCTCGTGTCCGAGTTGAAGTAGTATTTGGAACAGTGAATACTATAAACATGATATTCATTGAATTCCAGTTAAGTCTTCTGCTGGCACTAACCTGAATTGCAGATAAGTACCTATTTCCATAAGTCAACAACTTATTGTTAGGTACAACACCCTATTGATGGGAATTCGGGAACTAGGCCAACCTGATGAGCCCAAAAAACGGAAGCAGGTAGGGAGTTATCAAAATTCTTTGCCTACATTTAAAGAATTCAGTTGACTTGAGCATGAGCGAGCCTGAAATGAATTCAAAAGCGTGAATAATCTCCAACTTATTCTTTGGCAATTTTAGAACTGTATTGACGGCATTTGGCGCGGATTACTTCATTCACAGAGACACTAATCATTAGTTTCACCACTTGAATGAGTTCCAATTGGATTTGACATATTTCGGGAAACCGTACCCAACTACAAAGAAAGATCACCTTTAGTATTCTACATAAAAAAGTGCCATCCCTCTTGATCAGAACTGCAGTCAAAAAGGTGGAAAATCCAATTATTACTACTATTCCGGTTGACAGGACTACAGACTGTGTATACAAAATAAAAAGTAACGACTGTACGAAGGTTTATATAGGTCAGACAGTCAGGGCATTGCACACCAGAATCAGTGAGCATAAACGATGCATTAACAGACCACCGGGAAACGTAGATGAATATTAGGCGAGAGTCAAAGATTCGGTAATGGTAGGGCATGCACTAGACAATGGCCACAGGACAGATTCGGAGACGGGGACTAAGATTCATACCACAGCGACTGTGGCCGGGGCGGTGGAAATCGCCAAGCATCCCAGTGTGAATAGGATAGAGGGCGCAGGACTTGCAAGCGTTTGGAGAGCGGTTCTAGATCAGCTGAGATGACACGAGGCGGTGTGCAGTTATCAGCAAAATGACCTGGGTCTAAAAGTGCAAAATTCAAGCAGAGTAAGATCCACTAACCACCACCCCAAACCCCAATCCAATTGCTCCGGCACACCTCGACGCACACAGGCGAACAAAATCTGTGAAAGACACCTAAGAGGAATATTCCATGAAGTTGTCCTAGACCAGAAAACCAAGGCCGCAAAATCCGGATTCAACATGATAAACCTAACCAATCTACCAAACTTCAGGCGGACACCCAGCACTGATCAAGTCGGCTAGTCATAAGAAATCTCACGGATTGGTTGCCTGACTGCCTTAGAACCCGATCAACCTGGTAACTTACTCACTTGGCTTGACGAAGCGAAAAGTTTCCCAGCATTAAATCCCCCGATTGTTTACCAAACCTATCTGAAACGATGATACTGCTATTATTGACAAAAAGTTTGATCGTGAGGAGTGATAGGAAGCGAGGGTTTTGCAACAGACACATTCGACCAGACTCACTTGCTACGTCACTATCATACTCATTGGATTTTAAAGGCGAAAGCACATTGTGGGGAGGAGACTTAAGTAATCGCTGCTTCTTGGTACCGGACGCATTCGCAGTTTCTGACCGTCCAGATCGTTGTCGCAACCGCTTGCACCGTTCACTCGTCGATGAGTCTCGACTTACCGTTGGAGAACGTAACGACGACGTCATCTGAAATATGATTAGAAAGAAGTTGGATACTCATGGATTTATGTGTAGAACCGACCGAAATCCCTTAGTAACACGACATTTTGTGTTAGTCCCATTTGCGACATAATAGTGTTATGCTACTGCAACCGACGTGGTAGCCAAGAGTTTTATTCAAAACACACTCGAGGTCAAAAACAAGAATAAGCGGTACTTCTGAGGATGATACGGTGTCTTACACAAAAACTTGGTGCATTAGGTTAGTCACCGGGCTCGAGAGAGCGCCCATTCGCCCAGGTGGATAATGAAGCTCCTGGAACGGTATTTCGATTTCGAGACGAAATAAAGGATCAGATAAGCAAAGGAGACCACACTGTTGCATGCGGGACACAACTTAAGCCAATGACCATAAATGGATATTACGTTATACCGCGAACGGTTCCATGGGAACCGTCAGAACCGTGCCTACTGCAACTAGAACGAGTTACCGGTGATCGCCTTAAAACAGGAGGATTGTTCAAACCGAAGCCATATGCATGTGAGTTCATTCAGGTTCTTGATGATTAGGCTTTCTTCTGGATGCATGTTCGGATATGTATATTGTTCACTGCAAGAGTAGTACCCGATATCTCAGTGACCGCTATTTATCCGTGTTCCTCAACACACTAACGGGCGCAACAGGAACCCTACTGTCCATAGACCTCGAGTATACTGATTGCGAAAAATTGTCATCCATCAAGCAACAAGGCACGTCTGAAAAGGCGAATACGTTAATGACCGTATTTGACTGAGGATAGCAGGCAGCCGAATTTCTCACAGGAATTATTCATTAAAACTTGTGTGATGTTGGCATACACGACTTAGACCATGGTTCACCGTGAGAATCGGTTGAGAAGTGGAAATAACGATCGATTACTCAGGTTACTAAGGCTGGTCACCGATACCTGCCCCGAATGACTTCACACGTGGAGTCGGCGTGCAAGTTTAGACAAGTGAAAGAACAGAACGAGACAAACCCACCACTAACGCGATTTCTGAAAATTCGGGAACTATCCGCGTGGAGCTTTTGATTCGCTCGCCAGATGAATGACCCAGATAAGCACACCCCACACACTGAAGTGAACAAATTGTGATGTGGGGATGTTCGGGACTGTAGCCTAACACCCACTCAACGCGTGTCCGCACGAAAGCCTAACATTTCGAACAAGTTGCAATTTGAAACTAGTATCAGATGAGATAGCTGATGTTGGCCAGAACGTGGAGCATCTCGCAAACAGATACACAGTATGTTTTGAAAAAACGGAAGCCTCTACGCAACACAGAAGTGATTCGAGATTTGTATCAGAAAATGGCGCACCCGTGAATTGATGAAACACACCTTTTAGCATAAGACTTAGCTTTCTTTTGTCCAAAAACTGCGAAAGTGAATGATGAACAGGATGCGTAACCTCAACGTAAACAATTTTCTTGTAACATTAACTTTGAATGCTGCTTTGGGATAAGACCAAGCCAATGTACAACCTTTGTTCGCATCTGACTGAGAAGTAGAGTACCCTATTGTGTCTTGTAACATAAATCAAACAACAAATTTGATCTGTAAGAGCAACTGGTGGATCACATTCTAAGTTGTCATCCTATTAGCAATTCAAGGGGACACGCCAAGAATGAACTCCACATTCTCAAGGTAAGAATGCTGAGTTTAGGAAAACCCACAGAATATCTGTGATGGCTCAATAGATGATGAAATGGAGCATGCTGGATAAGATTAACACAGTTATACACTATGCAAGAGCCGAAATCGATTTCAAGTCATTTCAAATCAACTACAGGAACAAGGACTACGCTGTGTATCAAATAGCTGTTCATATACCTTCGACAACAGGCGAAGAAAGCCAGCTAAGAGCAAATATTGCACCAAATGAACTTTTTGAATATCATAACTGTCAGTTAAGTGAGCCTAAAAGATCAATCCGGGTCCGAAGGCCTTCCCCATTCTGTTAGCCAACTAGATAAGCGGGAAAGTGCCCGTTTTTAACAACAGTGAAGGTATTGGCGCCAAGACCCGTGGACAAATGTCAAAGAAATAACGGCTGGTACACTGGTAAGCAGTTTTAGTGATGACTTGAACAAATCTCTTTAGATGTCTCAAGCACCAGTTTGCAAGCTGAGATAGAGAAAATGAAAGACGGAAGGAAATCCATCGTTTACGTCATCCACCAATCAAATGATAGGCGCACAGGCTATCACAAGGCCGAAATTCAGAGCCTACATTTATTCGATGATCTACTATAATTTATTTACAACTACGTACATCAACCGGCTTCATGCTTTCAGCGAAACATCCAGTTCAGCAACCACTGAGCCACATTGAACTCAGTGGATAGTTCTGTAGATTCCTGCAACATATTCAAAAACAACCTCAATCCATATGGAGAAATCAACTTTCGCGAGATCACCGGGACTGACACAGCCGCCCAGGTAGACAAATTCGTCTGCTACCTCAATCGACTCATCCACAAGCGTCAGGTTAGAGCTCCAGCCCACCCAGTCTTGCGGAGGCACTTTGCACTTTTCAGGTGTGAAGCGCCTGCCAAGCCATGAGACAATTATTAAGATTATTTAATATTGTTTGCATTACGACGGCGTCAGGTCCAAGAAGAGCTGTTTTGTCTGCGTACTCGATATCTGTGAGCGAATGCCCCGGGAGCACTTCGATCCCACAAGTATCGGAGACTGGTAGTGAGTCTTCCACAATCGTATCAATGATGTATTTGAAGAAGAAAGGTGAGAGACTACAGCTTTGTCCGACATCACTTGATGTGTTGAACTCAGACGAGAGCTTCCAGTAGACCTCCACATGTCCACGGGAGGTGGTGTACATTGCCTTAAGGCGGGTCAAGAATTTATGGGGGACACCTTTGCTCCACAGACACTGGTACAGTGTCTGGCGGTCGACAGAGTCAAAGGCAGCTTTCAAGTCAAGGAAGACAATCACTGTTGGGCGCTGGAAGCAGTGTTGCTGTTCCAGAATCTGTCGGAGGGTGGAAATATGGTCGATGCACCATCTTGCAGGACGGAATCCAAAATGGTTTTCATGGATCTGTCTCTCCCTGTGTTCAGTCAAACTTCTAAGGATAAGACCAGAACGGACCTTCGGTGCCACAGCTACCAGGCTGATGCCACAGTGGTTCGCACACAGCATCCATACCCTTTTGAAGATAGGACCAACTGTCGACATACCCCATTCTGGCGGCACTTCCTCTTCACTCCAAATCGCACCAATGAGCTGTGTTAGATGAGTCACCAGATATTGTTCGCCTTCTTTGAACATGGTTGCGATAAAGACCGTCCGGTCCTGCTGGCTTCCCATGTCAGTGCGGATATTCCCTACTTTATTTCTTCTTCCGACGGGCGATTGAGGTTTACACTCCATTCGCCCGTATGCACTATCTCCAAAGGCTGTGCTGTAGAAGGCCAGCGAAACTGTTCTTCCAAGTGTTCGGCCCATCTTTTCAGTCGACGTTTTTGCGACTGAATTAATGAGCCATCATTTTCACTTATCGTTTGATTGACCGTTGCTTTCCTAGGACCAGTCGCTCGTAACAGTTGATATAGGGAACAGCTGTTCCCGATAGCAAAAGCATTCTTCATCTCCCGAGCTTTCAATGTCCACGAGAGCTCTCTGTCTTTCCTTAGGTTCTTCATTATTTGGCGTTTGAAAGATCTGCGCACGTTGTCGCACTAGTTGCCTGCTGGTAGGGATTTCCTAACATCGACCGACGACATCCAGTGGTCATTTGATTGTATCGGAGAAGTAGGCAGACAGCAGTGAACGCTGCTAGCGTAGCCATGCTTCATCCACGTGCTCGCTACCCGTGCAGTATTGGTTTACTGTCAAGAGTTGTTGAGCTAGCTCAGATCAATACTGTTGGACCATGGTAGTTCTTTGAAGATGGTGAATTAGCACCCTTCTTGCTGACTTCGGAGGGCCTGAGAGGAAACGAACTGTCAGACGCGCATGCACCACGGCGTGACCGGAAGCAGGTTGTGTGCCGAAGAAGGAACGACAGTCTTCAATTGTGGCTCTCCACCGATGGCTGGTGGCCACGTGATCCAACTGTCTCCACGGTTGTTGGTAGCCTCCAGGTTACGCGATGCGAACGTTTGTGTTGAAAGTTCGTACGGGCAAGAAACAATTCAGCACACAACTGGAGGAGCCGCCCTCTTTTCCCTGTGCGGCCTGCATCGACTGCGGAAATGTGATTCCAAGGAGGTCAGACGGCCAACTTGGGCATTCATATTGCCCGCAAGGATCACAACGTCAGTACTTCTTGCTCGACAAATGAGCCCGCATAGTTCTCGATAGAAATTATCCTTTTCAGCGTCAGAACTGCAGTCCGTTGGGGTGTAAGCCGACACTTCAAACAAACACCGCCTTTTATGTCAAGAGGCATTGAGCCTGATTGAGCTGGATAACGGGGCGGCTCAAAGACGACTGTGCACTAGGATCGAATCCACTAAAGCGCGTTCAGCTCTGGGGCTGAGTGCAACTCCCACGCCATATATTCCATGAGTCATCGCTTCCGGATCACCGGACACACGGAGGAAGAAATGTGAAAGAGCTGAGTTAGTCCTTGGCGTTTTGAGATGCATAACCGCGCTTGGGTCTTGTATTCATGTTTGAGAGACACAGCATACATTAATTTTAAGGGAGTATAAGGTTAGTGACTTTGGCAGAAATGGTCCAATCGCGCAGTCAGTGGCGCTCCTGCATCAAAGCTATCACCTTCAGTGCGTAGCTACCCAACCTCTGAACAAACTGCACATGCCTTCGCCTCCAAAGCTGGTTGTAGGTTCCACATACCCGTTTTCCGGTGATCGAAACTGTAGCAGCTGGAACCAATGTGCCTATGGTACACGGTTTATAGCTGATAAAGTGATTGAATTGAATTGAGTACAAGGTTTCAGCGAGCATTGCCTGTTTGCCAATTTGGCAAAGAGTACGGATGCTAAAAGACGCTAGGTAGAAATGATCTTGTGGATTTAGCAAGGTGTTCATTTGTTTATTGTTAATAGGCAGCGGGGTGAATAAGGCCCATCCGTCAGATAACTGACAATCAAATGATCCAGCTCGTGTGGTGGAAAGGAGTTGGGGAGAGACATCGGTGGGGGAGCGGGCGAATGACACTTCCTCGTTGCAAAGGCTGAGGAAAGGGGTTTCGTTTAGGTATCCCACCTTGAGCCTTTGACTCAGAAGTCTGACCCACAAGGCGGTGGGAGGATGTAGGGTTTTGTTCAGAGACCCTGCC